>PVLD010011063.1:54171-67307 GCA_004027595.1 Dinomys branickii | reverse complement strand
ACAAAGAAATACAAATGGCAAATAAATATATGAGAAAATGTTCCACATCCTTAGTCATTCGAGAAATGCAAATAAAAACAACATCGAGATTTCATCTCACCCCAGTAAGACTGGCCAGTATTAAAAAGTCATCCAATAACAGATGCTGGCGAGGCTGTGGAGAAATAGGGACTCTATTACACTGCTGGTGGGAATGCAGACTGGTGCAACCACTGTGGAGAGCCGTTTGGAGATTTCTCAGCAAACTAGGTCTAGAGGTTCCATTCAAACCAGCTATTCTCCTTCTGGGTATTTTCCCAGAAGATCTGAAAGCATCATATCACTCTGATATATGTGCACCCATGTTTATAGCAGCGCAATTTGTAATAGCTAAAATGTGGAAGCAACCCAAGTGTCCATCCACAGAAGACTGGATTAAAAAATTGTGGCATTTTTATATAATGGAATATTATTCAGCTATAAAGACAGTTTTGGGGACTTTGTAGGGAAGTGGTCAAAACTGGAGTCCATACTCATAAGTGAAATAAATCAGCAATACATGTGCAGGCAATGTATTGTGTCACTGGTGTAAGAACCCGAGGGTGGGAATATAAAGTAAGAGACATGAAGGAAATCTGTTGAAAAGCAAAGAACAGATGGGACGAGGGAAAGGAGAAAAGAAAGAGACAAAAATGTATGTATGTATATATGAATATACATATATGCAGGAGGGCTAACATGGTTCTACTATTGTATTATATCACTTAATGCTAAGGAGTAATTGATGACGGGTTATTTGATCAATCTTGTATATCTATATGTGTTATCCTGAACACACACTTCGAAGATATCAATATGCAAAGCAACAACTATTGGTGGTTTTTGTTGTTGTTGTTGTTGTTTGCCTGTTTTTTTTTCTGTCTTTGGATTTTTGGTTTTTGTGTTTTTCTGTTGTTGAGAGGATTAATTGTCAGACCAATTTTGCATGTCTGTATATGGGTTCATATATTTACACTTTGAAGATATCAATGGATAAAGCAATAACCACTGTTGAGATCACGTCACCTTGTCTGTAGATCAGTTGTGATTATACTATTTTTTATGCTAATTGGTGTCTGTTTGTTAATATGTTTTTGTACTTTTATTTTTTTAAAAAATAATTTTAAAAAAATAAAAAATAAGAATGAAACATATTAACAAACAGACATCTATTTACAAAATAGCACAAGAACAATACAAGCAATACTGAATTACAGACAAGGTGATGGGATATTGGCACTTGTTGCTGTATTACATATTGATAACTTCAAAGTGTTTACTCAGGGAAACAAATATAGACATGCAAGGTTGATCAAGTAATGAGTTATTAACTGTTCCTTTCAATAAAGTGATATAGGTCAGTAGTACAACTATGTTAACTATCCTCTATATATGTATATACATAGTTTTCCCCTTCTTTCTTTTCTCTTTTCCCTCATCCCAGTTGCTCTTTACTTTTGAGCAGTTTCCTTTCATTTCACAATTACTCAGCTATAAAGAAAGGTAAGCTTGAGGCTTTTACAGGTAAATGGTCACAACTAGAGACCATACTCATAAATGAAATAAATCAGACCTGCATGTGTAAGCAACGTATTGTCTCGCTAGGGTAGGAACCTGAAAGAGTGAATAAAAATTAGGAGGTATGATAGACATCACGAACAAGCTTATAAGAGATTTAGTCATCATTTATCATTAATGTAGAGTAAGCACATGGTTAATATTTTCTAATACTCTTTTGTTAAAAATACTGGGCGAGCTCATATAAGAATATTTGAAATTGTCTGAATGTGGTATTATGTGTATTTTTCATTTTTGTCTTTACCACTTTCTATATTTTCCAAATTTAATTTGTTAAGCACATGGATTTTGAATTCATAGAAATTCCCTTTCATATGATAGTAAATGAATTAACCAAGAATAAGAGTGAGATGAGAGGTTTTCTTTTGTTAGAAAGCCGCCACATATGGTGGACAGATGGCAGGAAGCTGCTGAGACCAATTTACTTTTCAAGGTGAAAATTACATATTGTTGATGCTGCCTTTTCTTTCTATAACTATGGAATTTTCACAGAAAATGTGGTACCATAAAGAAACCCATGTCATTTTGGGGTCCTTATATTTCTGACCAGATCCAAGGCTTCATGCCAAGAACCTTTGTAGATTTATGGAAATTATTTACTTAGCACTCTGTTATACTTGGTGAAAAATCGACACTCAGTGTGGTTGGTGCAATTTGCTCTTCTTGATGGTCCTAATAGTCCTTCCTTTTATGCGATGTGTCATTTCCTAGAGATAAGAGATGCTGTGTTCTCCTATCTATTGAGGGGAGTCCCATAAGCCAGTGACACATGGGGAGAATTATTTGGGCCACCTGTAGTTGATATTAAATTTTTACTGTATGACTATTTACGTTATCTAAATGTAGATGGCATATGTAAATTATTTATGAAAAACTGCTTTGTATTATCAGCTTTAGCCTTCGGATATTCCTTCTCAGTTCTCTTTTTCTTCCAACCTTTTTCCTCTTCATGCTGTTCCCTTTTATTTCTTTCTTTCCTGCTCTGTATGCTGCTTGTAGATTACAAGTCTGTGACAAGGCAGCCCTTTGATCAATATGAACAAGAGTCAGTGGTAGTAACTAAGGCTATTCCAGGGCTGGAAACAAACCACTAAGGAGAGTATTCACTGGAATAATTATGGTCATTATAATTCTAATGTAACAGCATGGTATTTTGCAGTGCTAGTATCCAGAGGTGTCACATTTGCAAACAGCAAAATTGCATGTGTTAAAACTTAAAGCTTTTATTCATTATGAAAAATGGGTCATTTCTTTAAACCCAGGAAATAAAGAAAGTCATACACTTCCATAATACTGTGGTATCTGAGAAACTTGACTAGTACAGAAAATATGAGAACGTGGCCATGGAAAAAGAGTCAAATTTTTATCTAAAATGTGGAAATCCATTTAATATTCTCAGGAAGCATATAGTTGGTTTTTATACCAAGAATTAATAGTGATACTGATATTAATAATGATAATTCTAATGCAAGCAGGTACTATGGTGGTTGTTTGAAAATACTACTATTTAAACTCCTTGGCATACACAAGAAACCTTATACATTAGTGACTATTATCACTCGCATTGTAACAGGTGGGAAATAGTAAAGTATTCAGAGATCTAGTAATGTGACCAAGGTCGCACAGAGAAAGGGACACTAGAGTTGTGATATAAACTTAGGCAGTGTGGGTTCTGAGTTGGTGCTGATGTCCATCAAGTCAGAAGTCATACAGAAAAAGTCTTCTACTTGTCCTGTGAACACAGTCAAGATTTGCAGGAAGTACAAGTCATTTCATCACATTTAGAGAAGTCTTCATCATCATTGTTCTATTGTTACCTTCTCAGAGGGTTCCCCCCTTCACACTCTGTCACTCAGGTAGCTTATACAAAGAATCTAGCTCTTACATAACTATCAGGTGGATGTCAATTTGCCAACAGAAACACCTCTTTCACAGACTGAAGGTTACACAGTACCACCCTGTATAAGGAAGGAAGAGCTGTCAGAAGATCTAAGGGATTCGCACACACAATGAATGGAAGCAGTGCTGTGCTGTGTCTCTTGGTGTTGAGCATTCTCTGAAAAAAATGTGAGCAGCAATACTTGGATGGAAACCTTTTTTTCTGATTGATATTGAGTTCTTACATAGAACTGGGTTGTTTAGAAGACAAATATAGAACCATTTCATGGAGAAAGGGATGAACATGACATCTGTAACTAATTGTGAAAATACTTTAGGATCTAGCTTCTGACACTCTATTGTGCCTGCAAATAATCTGGGGATCTTATTAATATGCAGAAGTTCTCATTGCACAGATGAGGTACATTGCAAATATGACCAGAATTCTTTATTTCCCTTTATGTCCATGTCCTCTGCAATGAGAATTTGAAGTTGCTTGTAAAATGGGGTGAATTCTACTTTCCTTTTATTCGAACCTGGATTGCCCTGTGACTTGCTTTGGCAAACAGAATGTGGAAAAAGTCATATTATAACAGGTCTATGCCTTTTCCTTCCTTGGAATTTTATGGCCAGCATGGAATGCTGGCTCACTGGAGAACAGACGGCCATGGGGAGGAGAATCTAGGTGCCCCAGCTGATAGTCAAGGGGCATCTAGAAGCAAGGCTGCCTGGCCCAGCTGCAGTTTACTGTAATCAGTGCATGAGGCAACCCAGGTGAGGCCACAGCCTCCCACCAGACACATACTCTCATTAGTGATGATAAATGCTGGTTTTAGGAGTTTATTAAATGGTGCTACCTGACTGATTTAGGAGGTCTAACATAGAGCCTGATAGTCTACAGTCTAAGAAAATCCCAGGAGATGTTGGTGCTGTGGTTGGGGCTCTGATTAGCAAGACTCTGGGAGAGGGGTGGAAAGCTATAGAACCCATGCACCAAATCTGGGTTGTAGCATGTTTTTGTACAGTTGAGTTTATAAGAAGGGTTTTTATATTCTCAAAGGAAGAAGGAAGGGGATGAGAAAAGAAAGAACATGGAGGAAGAAGAGGCAAGGAGAGATAAGAGGAGGAAAATATCATAGCATATACAGACCGTGAATCCTAAACTATTCCTTATCTTGAGTTTCACAGAAAAAGCTCATTCACCACTGTTCTAGTACATTAACAAGGCTCTTATGCTTTGTAACCCATGAATTGGCTTTTAATCTTTAGATAGACATAGAATTTTACATTCAGACCTATATGTCCTAGACATCTAGAGGTAGATATACAACACATGTTTGAAGTGTCAATGAACAAAAACACAAATGAATGAACACAGCAATTTTTCTGGACTGATATTCTAGGAGGTCATCTAAATCACATTCTCATAATACTGATAAGAACGTTGCAACAATCTCAGATGAGAACATTGTGACATGGTTTCTCTTTTGATGGAGCTTGTGTGACAATGCCCCGTTTCCTTTCATGTCCCACAGTACAGAAATTGGGAGGAACTGCACCACTGGCTGAGTCTCACTAAGGTGGCCCTCACAAGAGCTTTTAGCACCTCCTTCAGGTCCTCTGGACAAACCCACTCTTGTCCTACAAAGGACAGCTAAGATGTTCGAGTGAGAGCAAGGTGAACTTCAAGTCTGAAATCAACCCTACGGCGAAGTGAAAGAAAGGGTACCCTAGTGTAAGACTAAGGAGGCAGTTTTGCTTCTGAAGAAAGTTAAGGCCTGGAATGATATCAACAAGGTCTATGCCTCTCAGTGAATGAGGCCTGGCAAGAGCAAGATGAGGAACCGCCACCGGATCCAGCGTAAGGGACCTTGCATCATTTCTAATGAAGACAATGGCATCATCAAGGCCTTCAGAAATACCCCAGGCCTTGCTCTGCTGAATGTAAGCAAGCTGAATATTTTGAAACTGGCTCCTGGTGGGCATGAGGGTATCTCTACATTTGGACCAAAAGTGCTTTCTGGAAGTTAGATGAACTGTACAGCACTTGGCGTAAAGCTGCTACCCTCAACAGTCATGATAACTTGCCTTTGCACCAGATGATGAAAACCTGAGAATCATGCTGAAGCTGGACCCATATGCAAAGACCATGCACTGGAACACCATTCTTCATCAGGCCAGGAATCACCAAATCCATGTGATGAAATCAACTGCATGGGCAACCAAACTGGAAGAGAAGCACGCTGCCAGCAAGAAGCCTGTGGAAGAGAAGAAAGGGAAGAAGGCTGCTGCTCCCAAGAAGTCCATGAAGAAGCCTTTGGGGAAAAAGCCTGCAGCTTCCAAGAGAACAGCAGAGAAGAAGCCTGCCTAGGAGAAGCAGCATGTCACAAAGACGCTAGGTCTCCCTCCCATTAAGGCACCATGAGCATGGACGCTTATTCTGAATAAAGACCTGCTCACAGAGCCAGTGAGAAACATGAAGTAAAAAATAGGGATGGGAATGAGCACCAGGAGGGTTAGTGAATTTTGCATTTTTGGTTAAATAAGTATCAGTCTGTACATGTGAATATATGTATGTACACACACACACACACACACACACACACACACACACACACACACCTTGACAGCCTCCAAAGGATTGGATCCATAACCCACTGTGGATACCAAAGTCAGTAGGTGCTCAAATCCCTTCATAAAATGGCACAGTATTTGCATATAACTTGTGCTACTCTCCCATATACTTTTTGTGAGACAGGGTCTCACTATCAGTCCAAGGTGACCTCAAACTCATGGTGATCCTCCTGCCTCAGCCTCCTGAGCACTTGGATTAAAATTGTGTGCCACATGCCCAGCTTTCTCTCATACACATTTTTTTTGTATTTTGGTACTGGGGATCAAACTCAGGATCTCGTGTTTGCCAGGCGGGCACTGTGCTACTGAGCTAAATCTCTGGCCCATCCCCCAAATGACATCCAGATTACTAATAAAACACTACATGATGTAAATGCTAGAGAGTGTGCTGTTTGGGAATGATGATAAAGGAAAAGTCTCAACATAGTGAACGCAGACACATTTTTCAAATGTTTATTAGTCCACATTCGCCGTATATGCTTATGTCCTTTGCGTGGGGTTGGTGAACATATACAACACATCTTAATTCCTTTTTTATTCCTTCCCTCCCTTCCTCCATCTTTTGCCCCCCTTCCCATTTAAGAAAGATCTATCTCCCAACTTCCTATTAGCTATGTTTTTATTGTGTTCTCTATTTATAGTTTGGGTTTTCAAGTAAGAGAAACCATGTGACACTTAAGCTTGTGCATCTTCTGTGTTTCACTTAACGTCATGATTTCGAGGCGCATCCATTTTTCTACAAATGACTCAAGTTTATCTTTCTTTATGACAGAGTAGTGCTCCATTTTGTTTGAGTACCACAATTTTTTATCTAGCCGTCTGTTGATAGGCACATAGGCTACTTCCAAAATTTAGCCATTGTGAATTGTGCTGCTGTAAACATGGGGATGCATGATCATTGTAACCGGATGTCTTTAATGTTTTTTGTAAGATACCCAAAAGGGGGATAGTTGGTCAAATGGAATTTCCACTTTTAGTTTATGAAGAATCTTCATGCTGTTTTCCATAGTGGTTGTACTAGTTACATTCACGCCAACAGTGTAGTAGGGTTGAAGGGTTCCTTTTCCCTGCAGCCTCCACACCATTTCTTATTTGATTTATTGACGGTAGCCACTCTTCCTGGAGTAAGATGGACTCTCAGTGTTGTTTTAATCTGCATCTCTCCAGTGGCCGGCACTGTTCAACCTTTCTTCATCTGTTTATTGGACATTTGTCCTTCTGTGATGTGTCTATTCATCTCACTTGCTCATTTTTTGAGTGAATTTTTCATTTTTTTCTATTTTTTATGTGAAGTTGGTTGAATTCAAAGATGCAGAGACTACAGATATGGCGAGCCAACTGTGCCCTGGAAGGAGTTCCGTTTTCTAGACAGCACCCAGCATATGAATGTACATGAGGCTGTGAGCCTAAGTTCTGTGTTGGTAATAGCTTTAAACCCAATTCTTTCATTTGCTTCTGTATTCTTGTATGAAATACAATCAATTACTCAAATATGATAGGTTTGGGAACCTGTAACTCAGCAAATGTTCTCATAAAAAAGTAAGGACTACCCAAGTGTGGTAGTGCATGCTTGTCACACCAGCCTTCTGGGAGGTTGAAGCATGAAGATTACCAGATTGAGGCAGGAGATTGCCTAACTGGAGTGATTTATCAAGATACTGTTAAAATAAAATTAAATTAAATTAAAAAGTAAAGTAAAACAAAACAAAATAGGCTGCAAATGTAGTTCGTTTGACGGTCCTGAATTCAATTACCAGTGCTAAAGAAAAAAGAAAAAAACAAAAGCCGAAACAGAGGGACTAAAATTACCACTGGAAGCAAAGGAGGATGGATTTAGGAAAAGAAGCTCCCTCTGCCCAAGTTTCCCCAACTACAGAAAGGATCTGCCATGACTGTCTGTCAGACTCACATGAGGGTTTCAGCTGTGTCTTCTCTCAGCTCCCAATGCACAGGACTTGTCCCATGGCTGCCACTGCTCACAGCTCCTTACCTGCTCCTCCCAGGCCTGGCGCTGCAAGTAGACAGTGAATTTCACCTTCATTTCAAGGCACTGCATTACCTGCAGCATTAATAGCTTTTTCTATGTCCTGTTGCTAGCAGCATAATTTACAGTAGCAAGATCTTGGAGACAGCATATATGTCCATCAACAGATGAACAAATAAAAAAGTGCAACTTATACAAGAATGGGGTAGGATTCTGGCATAAAGAAAGATAAGCTTGATGCATTCATAGGCAAATGGAGATTATAATGTTAAGTGAAATAAGTCAGACAGACAAGCTTAAATATCACACTGTTTCTGTTACATGAGAAACTATATATATAAAGTAGAAGATAAATAGCACGTAGGGTAGACTTCAATATTCCAAATTATATACTCTGCTGTTTTAAAATTATTTCAATATATGTGCTTATTTATTTCATTTATACAACTAATTTCTCTACATGAACTACACTGCAAAGAAAGTGTGCTATTGTCTGCAAGTTTTTTTTGTAATAGTCTGCTTTGTTTATGACTTATACTCTAATTAACATCTGGGGTAATTTTTTTAGGAGTATGGTACTCAGTGTAGTGTATAACTATTATTCTCTAATCTGTTATGAATTTTTATTTTATATTGATATGAAATTTTATTTTTCATAGAAGTAAGAAGAGTGCTTTTCTATATTTTCTTTATTAATATTCACTTGTGTTACATTAAAATAAAAATAATAATTTTCTGGGCTGGGGATATAGCTCAGTGGCATAAGCGCCTGCCTGGCAAGTGCAAGGTCCTGAGTTTGATCCCCAGTGCAAAAAAAAAAAATTTCTTAAACAAAAGAAAGGAAAAAGAGAGAGAGAGAGAGAGAGAGAGAGAGAGAGAGAGAGAGAGAGAGAGAGAGAGAGAGAGAGAGAGAGAGAAAGAAAAAGAAAAAGAAAAAGAAAAAGAAAAAGAAAAAGAAAAAGAAAAAGAAAAAGAAAAAGAAAAAGAAAAAGAAAAAGAAAAAGAAAAAGAAAAAGAAAGGAGAAAAACCCATGATTTCTAGTCTGGCCCCTGACCGTTTGTCCCGACTGTGACCAGCCCTGAGTGCACACAGGACCCAGATAACACCCTCTAGTACTTAGCTGAGCTCCCTTCATGTGTGGATACAGGGATATGTTTCCTTATTAGCTGTGCTCATGTTTTGTGTGTGTGCCCACATTTTAATCTATGTTTATTTTTATATCTACATATGCATTGAAAATCATGAACTCATATCAATATCTTTGATTATTAACAGCAGAGCATCCATCCCCGTTCCCTTTCCTTTCAGTAATTCTTTTGTCAATGTGAGAATATCATCCTTAATATCCTTAATTATCTTGTTACCCTTAATATTTTTGTACATCTGTTATGCATAAACAACCTCCAGTGACTGACACCACCTCCCTTCCTGCCCCAGACGCCCCCTTTACACTCTGACGCTAATACTTCTGGAGGGTCCCTGTCCATACGGCCTCATCCGGGCATCCTTTTCATCCTCCACAGGCTTCACCTCCTCCAGGCCTGGCATGACGTCTCTCCCTGACCCAGAGTGGGCTCCCTTCTCCCTTCCTCAAACTGACACATAGTGGCTCCAGGTCAAGCCACCATCAACACCTACCTCACTCTGGTCCCATTCCCATCCCTCTCTCCAAACCACCACAGCCCAGCAGCCTCACTCCTCCGCTCCTCAGTCTCTTCCTTCCTCAGGCCAGATTTGCACCCTGCTCAGCCTCCTACACTCTGGGCTGCACCACTGTGAATACAGATGCCCTTCTTGGCAGCACTGGTTCTGACCTTTCCTCTGGTCCACCATGCTGCCCCTCCCTGTGCTAGGACCCTGAACTGAATCCTTGTCAAGGCTTTGAGACTGAGTAGTGCAGGGAGAACAGGGGTTGTAGGAAGAGTCAAGCTCAAAGTGTCCACTTCCTAGTCTCTGGGCCCTACATGTTACTACATGTGGCAAAATAAACTTTTGTAGGTGGAATTATGTTGAAGGACTTTGACATGGAGAAGGTCTTTGGGTTACCTAGATGAGTCCGTTCTAATCATGCAAGCCCTCCAGAGCACAGGACCTTTCTTCATTAGGTGAGATCAAGGAGTGTGAGGCATAGAACTGCAGGAGGATTGTCAGAGAGGCAACTTCGTGCACTTTGAAGAGAGGTGTGAGCACAATCCAAAGAATACAGTGGCCTCTGAAAGGTAGAAAAGACCCAGAAACAGACTCTCCTCTAGATGCATGAGAAAGACATGTGGAATGCTGAGCACAGCCTGGCAGGCACTGATTTTAGCCCCGTGAGTCCAATACCTGTGTTGAATTCTCCATATGCTGACATATCTGCATGGTGTAAGCCGCTAAGTTCTAGCAGATTTATTACAGCAGCAGCATGAAACTAATGCAGGAAGGGAAGGAGAAGAAACATGGGAGAAACTGAATTTATTATGGCAAAATATACAGAATGTGCAATTTTCCATTTTAACTACTTTTAAGTATACAGCTCAGTAGCAATCCGTACAGTCACACTGAGGTGCAGCCATTCTGTGACCATTCATCTCCGGAAGTCTTTCACATTTAAATCTCATCATCTCTCCTCACAGCCCTGTAAATTACTATCTTGCTTATAGGAATTTGAGTGCCCTGGGTACATGGTACAAGGGAAATGTACAGTGTCGGTCCTTTTGTGTGTGGCTTGTTTCACTTAGCGAATGTCCTCGTAATTCATCCATGGTGTGCCACTGGTCAGAATTCCATTTGTTTTTCAGACTGAATGACATTCTGTCCTATGTATATGCCACATCACGTTTATCTGTTCATCAGTGCATGGCCATTTGGGTTACTTTACATTGTGGCTATTGTAATAATGCTGCTAGCAATATTGGTTTACAAATGTCATTGAAGTCCTGTTTTTAATTATTTTGAACATATACCCGGAAGTAGGGTTCTGAGTCTTATGATAATTATTTATATTCTTTGAAGAATCACTCTACTGTGCTGATAATTGTTTATTTTCTTTGAAAAACCATGCTAACCTGCTGCAATATAGGTAATTTACTTTTTATTGTACCAAACAAGTTTTATATAACATATGTATCAGCCCTCTAACATAACCACTTTTAACTATCCCAAGGAGATGTCTTCCACATTGCACTTCTTTTAGGAAGTTCTGCCTCCCCAAAATCTATCTCCATATCCTAAATAGTGTAGAAATGCTGTCATTTCTGTGTCTTAGGTATACCCATTATCCACCGAGTTCTTCAGTAAGGACAATACAGAATTTTGTTCTTACATTTTCCCCAAACAGCACAAAGGCATATGTACAGTGATCCCAGACTTCTCACATGCGTTCCTCACCATATATAATTAACTCTAGTTGAGTAGTTTTATTAATATTGACTACTTAATATTGCCCACTGATAAGCTGTACAATGTTATATGATTTTATTTCATTTTTGTGTAACTTCCTCTTCTTTATATGATTTTCTTCTCATCTTTGGTCTTAAATGCACACCTGCCACCTGCCATCTGCAACCTGCCACCAATCCAGGCTTAAATCCCTGGAAAGAATTGCAAATCTGGCAATTTGAGCCAACCCATCCGAGCATCCATGAGTTTAATTTCTCAGCTCCTGCCCATCCTCACATCCCTCATCGGATTATCTTTCTTCACTGGATCCTACACAGACATACATTTGTGCTTGGCTGTACAGCTGTCCTCCTGGGACCTCTTTTACCCATCTGCTAGGGAATCCTTTCCCTCTGCCCTTTCAGAGCACTTGGGATCTGTGTGTTGATTTTTCTTGCTTTACTTTTTGGTCTTACTGCAGAGCAATCCTCAGTAGTTCCTAAAAGAGGGTGCATGAGAAGGAATTGGTTTTGACAAGTTAAATATTTAACTAGTCTTATTTCTCCCATCATATTTTGTGTGTCTGGGAGATATCAAGTGCTTCCTTTTCAATATTTCAATTGAATTTTTCATTTTGCAATTATAACTTTCATTGTAGAATTTTCTTTGTTTTTGAACATGTACTGTTTTTTGTTTCATGAATGTATTTTTTTAATTTCTCAAAGGATATTAATTTTGTCTGCATTAATCACCGGTGGTACCATTGCCACTAAGAGTAGTGATAGGAATAGTGTCCCCTTACGTTTGCTGAGATACCTGCACCACTCGAGAAAGTTTCTGCGTCATGCTTCCGTGTCAGTTAGTGCCTGTCTTCTGCTTCCAACATCTTTTCCTTGGCCTCTTCTCTTGTTTTCATCAGCCTTTTACCGTCTTCCTATAGAACTTCTGCAGAAATTGGAAACAGTTTCATTTACTGTTTCTATCTAGAAGACAGAAGTCATGACTTGTCACTGTATTCCTGAAATTCAGGGGTTTTCTATTCTACTTGTGTTTATAACACTTCACCCATGTGTGTCTGCACATACATTTCACGACAAATGGTGGGTGGGCAGGAGGGGGCTTGTGAGCAGAATTTTCTTTTTATTCTTAAACCCAAGAGAAATTTCATGCATTGTCATCACTTTTCCTCATTTCCATTGTCCTGGCCTGTCATGTTGCATCAATGGATGTGCAACGTCTGGGTCATATCTTGCATATTGGTTTACATTTTTCTTACATTTTCTGGGTTTTTTTCTTATTCTGAAAGATTTCTCTAGATGAATCATCTTTCATTATCTTTAAATTGATTAACTGTATCCATTTTATTATGGATTTTTATTTGCATTTTCCAGTAAATTTTTGTACTTGTGTTAAATTCTTCTGATAATAAGAGAACTATCCTCCTGTTGTGAAGGAATTGGAGAATATTCCAGAAAACAGATGTTAATTCTGTAATCACATTCTAGACAACATTTTGATAAGGTTTTTTCTTCTTTCTTTCTTTCTTCTTTCTTTCTTCCTTCCTTTCTTTCTTTCTTTCTTTTTCTTTTTTTTTTTTTTTTTTTTTTTTTTTTTTTTTTTTTTTTTTTTTTTTTTTTTTTTTTTTTTTTTTTTTTTTTTTTTTTTTTTTTTTTTTTTTTTTTT
>PVLD010011063.1:0-54071 GCA_004027595.1 Dinomys branickii | reverse complement strand
CCTGGCCTAGTATTCTTTTGATATAAGTATTCACGTTCTTAATTTATTATTTTACAAACAGAATCTTGCAAAGTAGTCTTTTTAACCCTATATTTTTCCTTAACAATGTAATGGTGTTATTTCCTTTCTAAATAAACATAGTAATTAACATCTCAGCTTGTTGTGGTTCAGATGAAATGTCCCCCAAAGCCTGGGAGGCCTCAGGGGCAGGGCTTGGGGAGGTGACTGAATCATGGTGGCCTATGGTGAACTTGCTGTGAACGGAGCCTGGTCAGGAGAAGTGCGTCCGGGAGCCTGCTAAGGAAGTCTCTGTCCCTGCCCAGTGGTAACCTTCTCGCTCCACTTCCCAACATCCAGGGCAATGCGAGTGAGCAGTCCTGCTCTACCAGTTCCTACCCACCAGGTTCTTCCTACCTCGGAGCCAGCCAAGTGTGCTCTGTAACTGTGAGCAGAAATACACTCTCTTCCGCTAAGCTGCTGGTGTCAGGGCCTGTGTCTCAGCAACCAGGAACATGACTAAGACCCCGTTCTAGGTAACCCTGTTACCTCCATAGTGCTCTCCCAATCCATGATATTAATTCTTTGATATGTACACTTCTGGATATATGCTGCATGGCATATATATTTGCTGAGATGCTTCACAATTCATTTTTCATTTCTTACTAATAGGTATCAAGATATTTTTATTTCTTTGTTATCATCAACATGTGAAAATTAATATATTCACAAATATTTTTTTCAAGGCCTTACAAATACTCTCCCTAAAATTTTTTGATGTGTATCTCTGGAGCACTTTACAGAAATGTTTGATAAATTTATGTTCTTACCTGTAACATTTTTTTTCTCTCTACTTGTTTTAATTTCTTCCATCAGATGGAGGGGCATGGAACTGATTCATTTTTGTTTCAATTTAAATTTTTATTACTATGAAGGTTAAAATTCCTTTGGAATATTTATGTGATCTATATTTTTTATTCTGAATTTTTTCTTCCTGTTATATATTCATTTTTCAGGAAAATGTATCTATTAAATTCTTCACATAATACAGCTAGGTATTATTTGTGCAAATAATGAAGCAATGTATATGCAAATATGTATAAATTACCAAGTTTTTTTCTTCTCTTACCTCCATATTGCTCTCCCAATCCATTGTATTGATTCTTTGATATATGCACTTTTGGAGCCTTGCTCCTATTTACATGCATTTAATGTTTTCATAAAAATGTTCACTCTTACCAATATTATCTTCTACTACACAAATTACTGTGTAACTTTTTTTATAATGAAAACTTTCATTTAGACAGAGATGTATAGAGTAGTAAATAGCATCTAAATACCACCTACCATATTTAAAAGTGTTAACATTTTAGCATCTTTTTATGTCTTAAATAAACAGTATTAAAGATATAGATGGTCTGGCAAGTGCAAGATCCTGAGTTTGATTTCTGGTACAAATACATAAATAAATAAATGGTTTCAGATTCAGGTCTGTCACCTAGACAATTGCTATCATGGAGCCTGTATGAAGCCTTCCAGTTTAAGGTCTTCAACTTTTCCATATATGTTGAGACCTAAACAAAGACTAACCTTCACACTCAAGTACATACCCTATGCATGGATGGAAGCACAAAAATATGTTGGGTAGTTTTTAAAACACATTATCTACTAGGTAATTTTGCTCAATGTTTTATTTTTGAGATCTATTCATACATCCACACTTTAGCTTATTTTTAATGACTACATCACATTTGATTATATGAAAAATGAAAATGTATTAATTCATTTATGGATGAAAATTTTGATTATCAGCAGATGTCACTAATATTAACAAAGCAGCCGTTACACAGTGGCACATGCTTTATGTACAAAAAGGCACATCTTTTATAAATGACGTTGCTAGATGTGATATTGTCGGGCCACAATCTATGGTAACCTATTATTTTACTAGCGAAATTAACCTCATAAGAACTTTCCTTTTGTCTTTTTTCCCCTAACTCATTTTCAGTATTTTAGTTTCTCTCTATTCTTCCCAAATTTGTCATAGTTTTCTTTCGTATTTACTGAACATAATACACATTATGTATATTTACTCAACTAATTACAAAAAAATTGAGCAGCTATTATGTTTACTGATATACCTTGTTTCTATCATCTCATTCAAATATATTATAGCATTTATTTAATGAAGTTTAGAAGAATTGAAATATTGGCTTTCAAAAATGCGTTTCCCCGCATCCTTGTTGGAGCTGGGTGTTGAAACTCTTTTTAATGGTTATCAGTTTGATGGCGACATGGGTAGACTTGCACTGATTACCTTCCTATGCTTCCTTTTTCCTGTTAATGAGGCCAACCTATTTCCGTGTCTTTACTGATCCCTTCAGTTCTCACTTCTGTGAATTGCACAAGCATCTCCGTTTTCTGTTTCACAGTTGTTTGCTTTGCTCTGATAAAAGTATAGCCCTCGTTTTATCATCACCGCTTAGCCACTGAAGGTGTTGAAAATTGTTCATTTCATTTTTCTGTTTATTCTGAGTATAAATTTCTCTCTTCCAAAAATACTGCGGAAATTAAACATGTCTGCAGTATATTGTTGACTATGAGGGAAGATTCTCGTGGGTCGCAGAGAAAGGTGTTCCCCTTTTCTGAGAGGGGAGGCTTACCTTCAAAGGCTCTTCTGGGTCTTCATTCATGCACCTCTCTGGATAGCTTTCTCCGGTGTGAGCTGTTATCCACCCAACAAATCAGACCTGTGACATCGGTCCCTGGAGCAATAAAATGAATGAAGAGCGTTTAGGCAAGACAACATCTAAAAAGATTTTATTTTGTCTAAATCGGCACTTTCATGCCAAGACTTGCATCTTTTTTCTCTTTGCAAGTCTTCTGTAGAAATTTATGTTAATAAATACAAGAAAACATGATATTTTAAACTGCAGCTTGGTTCATACTTTATATGTACCTTTTTAGAAAAAAGTTACAGACAAAGTCACAACTACATGTACAACAAGCTTCTTTAAATGTTGTAACATTTAAAAAATAGTCTATATGTTCTCTTATTTATAACAAAAGGTCAGTTTCTGGAAGGTGTAAGTATAGTTCGAGCAGTTATTAATGTTGTGTCATGCTTTATGCATTGTAGCATATTGGTCCATTTAGTTAGCTGTGAAAATTCATTTATGGTGAAGTAATGAAAAATGCTGATGTGGAAGAAATATTTTAGAGAATTTAATCAGTGCTGAAGCAGAAAGGATATGTGCTGTACCAGTGTGATACATTTAGTTTGCCAAAACACTGACCAGTTAAAAAAATTCAAATTATTGAGGTAAGACATGAGAAAAACATAGAAAATACTTGATTGATGGAAGACAACAATTATTGAGTATATTTTTCAAGAAATAAAAAGGGTATAAGATCCTGGAAAACAGGTCCTAGAAAATGGACCAAACTTAGCCTTCAGAAAATACTATCCAAACTACGACTGATAAATAGGGGCAGACTTGAGTATCATTCTAAGAAATTGGTTTTGTCATAGTAATGCTATCTTTTCTGTGAATTTGTCTCAGGAAAAACAATTCTTTTAAAGACATTGGAAGCTTTAAATATAGGTTGGTGCTGACTCTGAGGAGATAAACTTTCTCTCTGTAGGCAAAATGGACTGCATGGACAAAGAGTAGAAATCTATGGGTTTCAACACATACCTATCCTAGTTCCCAGGTGAATGAAACCTATGGCAAAATACACTTCAATAAGCATGGGAAGGGGGAAGCCCAGAGGCCCAAGAACAAGCAGAAATGGTCTCAACCAGATAGCTCTTTCATTCTGGACCAAAGCAGATACCATAAAGTCCTGAATGGTCCAGGTTAGTGACCAACACGGACAGTGGGAAGCCAAGAACAGCAGCTGATGCTCAGAATAACTTCAACGTGAAAACTGCAGCTTGAGAGGCATTAGCCTAGGCTCCCATCCTAGCTCCTGGATTAATTGAGAGTCTTAGCCTCCATGTTCTGATCCCCACATGGTCAAGTTAATAATTTCCTTTTAAGATCATTTAAGAAGTAAGATATCCCACAAAATGTTGATTAGCATGGCATGTGCTATGTTACCAGGCTTGATATGCTGTAATGAGTAATTCATAGCTTTGCCTGCGACCAGTCTTATCGGTCTCCTCGTGAGCATGCACTGTCTGGTGCTGCCCATGGTAGCAGCTTTCTCACCCACTGTACAAGCTCTTCTTCTCCTGGCTTCAGGGCTGCAGTCTTCACTGATTTAAGCTTCTCTTCAGAGAAGGACACACATCATATTCAAGGACAGAACCTCTGTTGGGCAGACCTGGGGATTGGGAATGGGCATGTGCAAAAGGCAAACATAAGTAAATATGAATTTCATTTTAGGGAGAGTGAGAAAGGTGAGGAGGGAGACTGACTTCCACAGAATTGTACTACATGTCTGGGGCTGAGCTATCATTTCTTTTACATCATACATTATTTCATTTGGTATTCAACATTGCAAGCCACTACCTTCATTTCACAGATCAGAAAGGTAAGATTCTGAGGAAATACAGTTCACAAGAAAAAAATCCCTTAAAAATGTATACTAGTGAAACTAATACAAATGCACAGGAAAGGTTTAAGAGACAGCAATCAAAAATGCCCAGTGAAAGGCCCTGACACTTACTCTGGATAAGCAGTCCTGAGTGTTCCACATGTATAGAAGAGGCAAGAAGGGGTTACTGCCAGATTCTCAAGTCCCTGCAGTTTGAGGACAGCAACATTGCGTGTTAGATATAACAATGAAGGGAGCTTTGCACTTGCCTGGAAAGTTATGAATGTCACACACTCCCTTGGTGATAGGAGCACATTGTAGAGAGGTGTATTTAGTACCAATACACACTGAGCCCCTGCTAAGCACTAGGGCATGAGACAGAGATTGCCAACGATTGCCATAAATTATACTTTTCATGATGGATGTGAGAAGATAAAATAAATATATATAACCTAGAATGGGGTATATTTTAGCCTGGGTCAAACAACTCTTTTAGGCCACAGTAAGAAGAAACAGCAGGAGAACTAAAGCATCATACATTAAAGGTTTTTAATCTTAATGCTGAACTAAGAGTGATTGAATTCAATTTCCTAAAAGTTCTACAGTACTCTAAATTCATACCAGCTCTGCTGTGAAGAGACCTGTATAAAAGAGGTTGAACAAATGAAGCAAGTCTTCCCAGCTGCTGAAGGTCTTGATGACATTTTCTTTTATGTAAGGAGACTCACACCTAAGAAACATACCTAAAGGACTTCGGTGATGTTGAGTGTCATTGGTCTTCTCACATCTATCACTATTCCTATCAGAAAAAGTTGATGTTTCAGCTCTCACTTGAATTTCTGCCCATCAGAGAAGTTTCTGAGCACCTAATTGTGAAGATGTTAGGCATAATTCAAATTCATTTTTAGTACAATTACAATTTGTGAAACACTGTTCATATGTTAAGTGCTATGCTAGCTAGAGAGCTAGACCTACCAGGGGCAGAAGAGTTTGCCCCAACCTTTAAAGTGCTTGTGGTCAGAAGAGGCTAAGGTGAAAAAAGTAAAGACAGAAACTGTCATAAATCTTATAATAAGGTGAGCAAGTACCATGAGATCACATACCAATACAATACTACAAAAATTATTAAAAACTTGGAAGTAAAACAAAAAGAGTGGCATGTTTTTCAATGTCCCCTAGAACGTTGATTTAAAAAGGTTGTATAATTACTTATGGGGATCTACTATGTTTGACATAGCTATTTACTACTGAGGACATGAACTCATAGTAGTCCTCCTGCCTCAGCTTCTCAAGTGCTGGGATTACAAGTGCATGCCCATCACAACTGGCTTCTGTTTCTGTTCTATAATCTGTATATCATAGGCTCCATGACCGTAAGCTTATTATATGTACTTAGCAGAGAAAGGAAGTTGTAGATGAGTTCTCTTGTGTTGTAGAAGTAGGAAACTTTACTTGTGTAAGTCCAGGAAAAGTAGTATAGGCCAACTCCTTAATATCTACCTTTCTTATTGAAGTACATTTCATCGTTTTATGAGTAATCTAAGAATAAAGAGAAGGGAATTGGGATCTCAGAAACAGAAAACTGTTTCTAGTAACAGACCTGCCTTCTATCAAAACAGACCAAAATAATTAGGGAATAAAAATAGTACAAATATCTGCTGGACATAAATACAAGTGACCGTACTATTATTAGAGTAACATGAGCCATATTTCAGTTCCCAGATTGCTGCAAGGTCATTTTTAGGTCTCATATATTCCACATCTATATTTCTGTTCTTCACTGTCCACTGTGAGTGTGCACATGTACATATGTGAATGAATGCATAAATGCATATAACATGAATATTTAATTTTGAGTGTTTAGCATCTATTAAAAAGTACTTTTCATGCTCAGTAATATCTTTTTACAGACATTATTAAGGCTCATAAGAGATTATAATCAAAGTTGAAAACCCTCGACCCTTAGACCTCATGGATTTGAATCTTTAGTACTTATCAGGTGTAGAGTCTGGAATGGCTACTTAAGCTTTATTAGTAACCAAAGAAATGAGGAGGAACTGTCAGTATAAGAAACCATTTATGTTCACCAGGCTTAACAACAATTTTCTAATTTAACAACACCAATTATAGGCAGTCAGAGAGTGTTTTAAAGTAAAAAGAGGAACTGTTGTACACCGTTATAGAGACACACTTTGAAGATGCACAGATGTACCTGTGGACCAAAAATTTCATGGCCAGATGTCCTTCTTGGGTAAGAGTGTGCATTTGTGCACCTGAAGGTGACTTAACAGCTTTGTTCATAGCAGCAAAAATTAGAGGGGAAAAGTCTTCCAGAGAAGGATAGAAACATCAGCTGCCACGCGTTTATGTACTGTGTAGTGCACAGCAAAAGACCGCAACACACAGGCGCATAGGCGTTTATGAATCTGAATAATTAAGTGCCTTCAGTAATTGAGTGAGAAAAACAAGTCATAGAAGGACATATGCATTATGACATTATTTACATAATGTTTAAAGCTTGAAAACTAAATATTGCTTAAGTGTTCATGTATTATTTATATATGCTATATACATAATATATATTTCTATGTATTGTGTATATGTGTATAATTAGATGTATTTTACATAGGATACGTATTTTTGTATATACGATATATATATATATATATATATATATACTATATATGGTGAATAATTTAGTAGTTATATCAGAAAGTGGGATGTGAAAGGCTTTAGTGTTGCTGGCAAGTTTTAATTGTTAATCTGTATATTAGATTGGTTACCATTATTTCTATCTGAACATATTTGCATTATTCTATACACACAAATGTTTTTCATAAGGAAGAGAGTTGATAAAAAGTACAACTTTAAATCAGCTGATCTGTACTTTAAAGTAGATCTACCTGGTTGCTTCACCAATTCCTGGTTCAGAAATAGAACCTGGATGAAGATCACAGTTGCGAGTTCAGGCTCCCATAGTGGCACCACTCAGTGGCACTATGTTCGTCAAGTGACAGCCTGGTACCTCGAAACGTAAGCTCAGCTGTAAAACCAGAGAAGGGGCTGAGCCTGGTTGAAAATGGGATGTAGCTTTGACTCTCTCCCCCTTGAACACTGCAGTGTTAGAAACGCAGTCCTCAAGAACTTTCAGACAGTTTCCCAAGACTTCTCTTCAGCTCTCAATTCTTACATATTACATACACATTTTTATACATGTATTATATGTACTTATAGTGAAAGGTATATAGATAATTATGCTGCTAATTTCTACTGGTGTATTGAAAGGAACAGTTAATGCTTCATTTTTGAGCAGTTTTACATTCTTATATCTGGGAATCTCAACACCTACTTTGAAAACAGCAGTATCCAGTATAACAACCATTGTTGGTTTCCTATTATCTTGTTTTGAAATTGTTTATCATTTTTAATGTTTTTTTCTTATTTTTCATTCTCTTTAAAATAAAATAAAACTATATATTGAAAGAGTTCCAAACACTACAAATATCCAATGTGGCAGATCTTCCAAAAACAAGGTTTTCTCTTTTGTACTGTGAAATGGACTCAGTGACATAAGGCTGTGATACTTTCATAGCAAGAATAGAAACTTTTAGACGACTTCTCTTAGTTTTGTAGAGGTACTTAACTTTATGTAAGATCACTGACAACAAATGAAAAACATATGATCACCACTTAACTACTTGCATTTCTGTTGAAGTATACATTATAATGTGTTACTTCATGTTTTAAAAATACATAATAAAGGTTTATTAAATAAAAGTCATAAGATTCATTTCTGTGCTGTAGCTGAGAAAGTAGAGCAGTCAAATGCGGAGAAGTAAGGACATAACTGAGAAACAATGAAGAGGAAAAAGAGAAAAAAATGCAGTAAGATGTCAAAAATCAAGATAGTACTGAAAAGATAAAGGTAGAAAGGCTGTATGACACAGAAACATGCAATGTATAGTCATGAAACAATTTATCCTATCTCTATTGGTTACATAGTCTGTCTGATTACACTTTACACATTCTGAACTTTTACAATGTAGGCAAAAATTACTTGGGACCATCAAATTACACCTCTTCCAATGCTTTTATGCTTCCGCACCCCTGTACAGCTTGGCATCTGAGCCTAGTTTCCTGCCTGCTTCAATTCTGTTTATTCTTTGCCTTTTTGTTTACAAGTTTTTGAGTTAGCCGTGGTCCATATTCTTAATAATCTTTGTCATACCTGTACTCTTGTCTTGAAAGTTATCTTTTTCTCCATTACATAAAACATCTTCCCCTACGAAAATATCTGTAGAAGATTAGGACAGAATTTTATTGTTACATGGTCTTTTGTAGACTTGTAAAGAAAAGTAAAAATATGATCTCTTTATTAGTCTCAAACTTTTGGTGAGGCAAGGACATTCAGCCAGTCCTTTAAAGAGCTGGCAAACAAACTTGTTTTGAAGCAAGCGCAGGAGTGCAGGCAGGTCACTTCTCTTAAGAACGCCAGCAGGTGACAAACAAGATAATTGTCTTTGAGCACAACTGGAAATGGATCTGCAAATGAATAAAATTGCAAAAATAGAAAAGATAGCTTATTTACCAATAAAATTTGCAGCAGGTCTGTTAACAATATCAATCTCTCATTATTCCAGAGGCAGGGGAGAAAGTGCGATTGTAGCACACAATGAAAAGTATTTTCAGGGCGCTGTCATCAAGCCCAGCATGATTTTTATTGTTTGGATAAAACTCCACGCTACATTATGCAGCTTAATAAACCTTAGAGTCCAATTCAGCCAGTTTTACTCCCAGTTGATTTTTGTTTAACGTGAAAACTAAGTTCCTAGCATTTGGTTTCCCAGTTTATGACTTTCTGCGTGTTCACCTCAAATCCATTTTTATAGCTACAAGCATCTATTGAAGAACACAACGGTCAAGGGTCAGCCTTAGGTTGTCCACTCCTCCCTGCTGGAAGCAGAGCCAGGCATGTGGGGGAGGAGAGTGATTATTTAAAGGCCAGCTGTAGGTCAGACCCATCTGAACAGCTCCCCAGCCCAGAGGCCCATCTGCTGCCCCGCTGCTGGCTTCTACAGGAGACTCCTGAAACGTTTTGACTGCAAAGTGCCCTCTTTTCAAGTTCAAGCTGCAAAAAGACAATGCACTCAAACTGAGGCTGAGAGGAGAACGCAGGGAAACTGTGTTTTTTGTTCTATTTAGAATAGATTCTGTAAGGCACCTCTAGCTTCTCTAAAGTCAAGGAACATTCAGCCCAGCCCCAGGGGGCATCTTTACTAATTAGCATGCTGCTTGCTCCACAGAGTAAAGGTTAAATGTGTGAATTCATATGTCATTTCTAAGCCAAAGGCTGATGTGCTCCACTTCACAGAAAGCCAAAACTCACCCTCTAACTCCTAAGTAAAAGGAGAAAAGAGCTAAGGAGAGAAGGACGTCAGGTGTTCTTAAGGGGAACTGGTCACCAGAATTAGGAGTCTGTTGGACTGAATTTGACTCGCTCAGACAAACATGGGAGGAGCACAGGTTTTACAGCTATCCCTGTGCTGTCTGCTGGGGTTATAAATGGAAGGATAGACACTACCTGTCATGGTTACTTTTCTCTTGTTGTTGAGACAAAATACCCAACACCCAAATTAAAGAGGAACAGCTTTATTTAGCTCTTGGTTTGTGGAGATTTCAGTCCGTACTCTGCTGGCTCCAAGGCAGGGTGGTGTGGCACAGGGGCAACAGTTCAAAGCTGCAAAAGACAACAAAAGCAACAAGAGCCAAAGGTGGGGAGAGCAAGCCTCTTTTCCTCCCTTACATTGTGAGCAGGCTACTGGTCCCAGGGCGGGTGTAGCGCTCACACCATCTCCCGGCCCTCCTCTTTTTTTTTTTTTTTTTTTTTCCCGGGACCTGGGATCGAACTCAGGGCCTTAGTGCTTAGCGGGCAAGCACTTACACCACTGAGCTATACCTTCAGCCCTCCCGGCCCTCCTCTTGCAGGGGATGAGGATGTTTACAAAGTGAGGACCCTGGCCCCCTGCTGAGTTAAATTTCTAACCTTCTCAGACTGATACAAAGTGCCTGCCATTACACCGCCATTGCTGTGAAGGACTTACAGTCACTGGGGAGTCAAAGACAACCAAACGGTATTGCTCTGTGACAAAGTGAATGAAATGCAGGGGCACATGGAGAGCACAAAGGAGTGCACTCAGTAGCTTAGGTCTGGCGAGAATTTCTGGAAGGAAGCACCGCTGGAGCTACACCTGCAATGGCAGAAATCAGGGAGCCACGTGAAGGCTGTTGCACACAGAGGGTGGAGTCCAGGCGAAGGCCAGGAGAATTCTGAGGGATTTTGCACAAACCTCATGTCAACAGCAGGGCAGGGCTCAGCTCACTGAGATGAAGCTGAGAAGCACCTCACTGGCTACATAACTGAGGTTGAGGTCCTCAAAGGCTAAGCTAAAGACCTAGATTTGATTTTTAAGGATGGAAGGTAGCAGCTTTGGGATCTAAGTGGAGAAACGATAGGCATTTATGTATGGCACTTGGAGATCATTCTGCCTCAAAGACTCTTGCAATAGCCCAAGTAAAAAGTGGACCAACCCCAAACCAGGATGGTAGTGATCCAGACGGAGAGGACAGGAAAGAGTACAAAAAGTAAGATTCAGTGTTTATCATAACTGCAAATGAGATGTCAACAGTGAACAGGAAACTAGGTGATTTTAATAAGTTCAGGGACAGATATTTTGCTTTCTGTTTCTTGGTAAGAGGGGGAGAGAGCCTTCATTTTGAAAGTACAGCTGCATTCAATAAGTCAAGAGTGGGGCTGGGGGTATAGCTCAGTGGCATAAGCGCTTGCCTGGCAAGTGCAAGGTCCTGAGTTCGATGCCCGGTACCGGAAAAAATAAAAAAATAATAATAATAATAATAAACTCAATAAGTCAAGAGTGAAGATTTAGGACTGTGATGTATGAGCTACTGTATGTGATCAAAGCCCATGTGCAAAGTGTGCATGCATGTTCGGGAGCCAGTAAGTGCACTGCACTGGCATAAGCCGTGGTTTCCACTCTGAGTACATGATTCAGTTCTCTGCTTTGTGGAACAGAAATTGGGACTGTGGAAATTGTGCTTCTCCCTTCCCACCACACTCTAAGCAGGAATAGGGACATGAAAGAGAAGGAGATAAGGGCAGAGAAAGGGTTAAGGGCCTTCTTTCTTCCTGTTTCCTTGCTATTTCTGTGAGGTCCTTCACGGGGGCAGTGGCATTAGCTTCAAGCTCCAGCCCCTTTATCTATTGAGTACACCCAGAACTAGTCTCATTGTACTGGCCAAAAGGTATAAGCCTAGGCTTCCCGAGGTTTCAATCCCAGAATGAGAACTGCTCCCTGCAGCTCCTCTCTCTGGCTGACTCACTGCCCACCTGTGGCCTTTTATTTCTCCCAGATTGATTTAACTCAGCCCTTATTTTATACTCATCTGGCTGCCATGCTTGGTGCAGTTTGTATTTTCCTCCTGGATCTTGACTTACTCATGTTTATTGTTTTCTTCAGATTGTGTTTGAGGTGCCCATTTGGTTTAAATTGGGTCAATTCAGCAAGACATTTGGATTATGAGTCTGAAACAGAGAAAGAACATTGAAGAGCCTGAGATAATTATCTGAAACATTAATATATCGGGAGTACAGATGGTCCCTGACTTGCCGTGATTTGATTTACCATAGGGCAATGCTTTGAATTTTCCCTTTTTCCAGGACTATCCATCTGCAGTGCAAGGTCCTGGTCAGGCAGGATATCCTGAGAGTAAATAGCCAACACTCTACAGCACACTGCATTGCTCAGCTGTGATGAGTTGTAGGTTAAGTATATTAAGTGTATCATCCATTTGGTATATTTTGAGTTTATGATTAATTAATCAGGATATTGCATCATGTTAAGTCAGGGGGCATCCGTAGTTAATATTTTAGAGAATACATAAGGTTATTCAAAAGTCCTGGAGATGGAATATAAGGTTATGTGGTACTAATCAGGGGTACATATTTAAGAATAAATATCCTCCATAATCAAGCACTTCAAATTAATTACTTCATTGCCTATGAGTGTGCATGATGTGTGTGTTTTCACATAAGTCTTATGCTGCATGTGACATGGGTTAAAAGCTTAATATTCTTAATAGAGGAAGGAGTGAAGGAGAAAAAAAAAGTAAAAATCCAAATAAGGGAAACTTCAGGTTGAAGAATATGATTACTTACACACTCAATATATAATTTTCTCTTATTGTTGATAGAACCATGATTGTTTTCTAAGCTAGTCACCAATCTACTTCTGGATGCTGGCAACTATAGTGTAGCTGTGTGGTTAATCACATGTATGATAGAAATATGGATTATGTCTTCCAGAAAGAACTCACAAAGGGACCTACTTCAAATAGAGATATACTTCTTTTGCTTCTTCTTCCTGATTTCTGCTGTGGAAAGGCAGGAACTTCAGCAATCATATGGACTCTGTGGTAACATTGAAGGATGTGAATCAGAAGACAGAAGGAGTCTGCCTCCAATAGTTCAGGTTGCCACACACCCCTTCCCAAAGTTGGCAGCCAATCTCTAGACTCCTTAAATGAAAGAAAAGTAAATGTCTATTCTGCCTAACCATCCTTTTATTATAAACATTACAAAGTGATGTGAGTGGATCTCAAAGATGCTCGGTGAGAAATACTTGACTTTTCTATTGATTGATCACCCTCTATACCTGACAGGGATTTTCCCCCAGGAAATTACTGTGGTTTGGGGTAGTTCTGACATTTATATTTTCTTTAAATGTGGGAAGGATTTCTTCTCATTGCTCCTGGATCATCTTTATCAAGCCTTTTCGTAAACACCCATTTCTAACCCCAAAGGGAAATACATGGATTTCTCTGGGCAGTCCTCATGCATGTCACATGTCCAGGCTTACACTCCAGAGTTTGTCCTTTCTTTCCCAACTACACGTGGTTTAACATTCTGAGCTTAGCTCAGACCCCAGAGGATGGGCAAAGGGAACAGCTCCTACAGCGTGTTTCCCAATAGTTTTCTTGTAAGACCGTCTGCTGCCTGTCCCACAGCTTTAGGAATGTTAATAAAGGTTTATAAATGGGACTTCTGCAGGCAAGCATGCCCTGCTGTGCTAGTGAGTAGGGAGACAAGAGACAATTTGAGGGATGAAGAAAGAAACCTCTCAAATGTTCCCTTTTATTAGTGAACATTCTCACAAAGAATGACTGCATCTATCAAGTAATGAATCAATATTCTTTTCAGAAATCTATATATTGTAAGACGTAGTGACCATCCTGGATTAGTAGTGGGCTCTGGTACCAAACTGCTTGGGTTCAAAACCCAGCTCTGTTTGTGACATTGACATGGTCTTGCCATAGATGGCCTCCTCATCGGTGAGGAAGACCTGCTCTGTTCACATTCAAGAGGCAATTCTGAAGATGAAATGTATGTGCAAAGCTTTGGAAGTGCTGGCACTTGAGAATTTTGGAAAGACAGTGCTGTGCTCAGAAAATACACAGAATGAAGGCATCAGAAGCAACCTTCTTCTGCCCTCCTGCCTCTCGCCCTCTTTCTCCCCAAGGCAAGCTACAGAATTTCTCTTCCCAAATGTAGATCATAGAGGACTGAACTGTTTTCTGCAAATCCAGCCATAAAATCTGAAAGTTTTCCTTTACCTCTCCTCTGCCTTTCTGTGTAAGAGCTGGCCATAAGGAAATTTGGACCTATCTTGTTTGGTTGTAGATCATGAGGTCCTCATTCTAGAAGGATCCTGCTCCATATCTGGGAGAAATGAAAGGTCTAACTGAGGGATCAAGAAGAATCTGGACAGGCTCTGCTGGCTTTTTCCACTTTGTGGATTTCCATGAGTTCATACATTTTTTTATCCAATCATATTTCTCACAATTATCCTAGTCTGTTAGAAACTAAGCATAAAATTAGATTGCATCCCACATATCTTTTGGTGTCCAATACAAAGACTCTGCATGACATATAAAATTATGATCAAATATATTTACATAGTAGGTCCCTGTTAATCTGTATATTGCCAGTTTATTTCAGCAGACTCCAATATCAAACCTCCAGTGAATCACTGAACTTCTCCACAATGGAGTTGTGTGACTCCTTCAGGGCCTGCTATTTGTATTCCTTCTCACTGGTGAAATCTGTTACAACGGCTACATCCATAGTCATGCTATTCTAAGAATATAGGTAGCCTCTTAACTGTACTTCTTAATTTGAGAAGAATACAGAGACGTCACTTTCCTGGGGTATTTTTCCTCTTTTCATCTCACTTCTGAGATATCTTAAGATTCAGTTTAAGCTTCATGTATTGTTTGTTGACTGTCTTGTCCATCAAGGCAGCAAACTCCTCAAGGGTAAGGACTGCTCTCTCTCTTCATTGTATTTTGCTGTCTAGTATCTCATGTAACACCTGGCTTTCAATAGGTGATCACTATGTTTGCCAAATGACAATGGATTACTGACTCATGAAAAGAATGGTTGCTAATAAAGAAGTTATTAAAGCTATTCTTTTTCTTTTTGAAAAATAAACTTTACTTTGGGGCCTCTACACTTAATTTTAAACAGGTTTACTTTCATCACAAAGGAATTAACATGTTTCTATCATTTGCATTGTAACAGATTTAAATGTTTTAGATATTTCATTTCAGTCAGTGTTCTGTCATTTTACATCATGATATTGCATTGTGCCATTTTACAAATGAAGAGACTGAAGCTTTAGAGAACCTTGTGATTTTGAGCCTTAAATTTATATGGTGGGTCAAGCATTCAAACTCCTTTGTCTCTGCTCCCAAATACTTGAAAGTCGGATGCTACACTAGTTTCTTCTAACAAGGTGAGTGAAGCAGATTCAGATTCAAGTAGACCTGAGATAGAGACAGAGATATCTCCTTCCTAACAAGCTCTGATGCTGCACAGGGACCACACACTGAGTTACAGGAGCTATGTACTAGGCCTTGAGGTGTGTCTAAGCTACATCTTCCCTAACTAGGTGTTTGGGTTGATGTGCACCTTGTCAGGACATTTGTGAGATCAAAAGCAGTGAGCTAAGCGCATACTTGGCCACTCACTCAAACCATCTTCCTTCTCACCCCTTCCCCCACCCTTCTCTCCTGATGTTCCCTGGCTCCTGACCCCACCACACAGGCCCTTGCTTCTCATCCCACCTTGACAGCCAGTGCTCACCTTGCCTGGGCTTCTTGGCTCTCTTAGAATGTTAGAAGACAGACTTTCTTCAATGCTGGGGATTTGGAATATGAAGATTCCAGGGAACATCTTAGGCAACAGAGAAAAGTCAGGGAACAAGGACTCCCTTCAAGGTCCAAATGCATAAAATCTTGTATTTCAAAGAAAGAAAACTCAGTATACACGGGCAAGTTCAAAAGAAGGTAAAATGACTTTCTTTGGCATAAACTAAGAGAAAATTTGTGATTGAAATGTCATTCATTGCACAAACGGATTTGGAAGAAGTCCAGCGGACTAAGTACATAGAAGACTAAGTACTTTGGGGACAATGATTGCCCAATCATCCAGAAACAGGAAGCTCATCCTTCAAGAACCCATGAGATAGAAAGTTAGATCTAAGAACAGCAAGACTTAGAAATACTCATCTCCTCCAAAAAGAAAACAGCTGAAACTCTCTGCAGTCTACAGCCCACAGTAATCAGAAAATATCATTTCCCAGAATCTTTAAGAGGAAAGAAATATCTCTTGTAAAAACTAAAACCCCTAATTTTACCATGAACAAATGTTCTTTATTTATACCAGACGTGTTACAACTGTAGCATTTTGATGAACCAGTGTGTAACTGAACTGAAATACATTACCCTAGGCCACCAAGGAAAAGGGCATGCCATACTGCTCAAATCGGAAACTTCCAGAGACATGGGGCATTTTTCTGCTCCAAGGACCATCACTCACCTCCGCTACCACCTCTCCTTCTCTCAAACACATGCACGGATGCATGCAAATGCCCACTGATGATGAACCCACATACGTACTTTATAGATCTCACAACTTCATCATGGACAGTGTGACCCTTAAATTCATACTTTGTGCACTATAAATATCCTAGGGTGGTAAATTACTCCATAATCTGAACTCAGACAATTAATCACCCTGTGACCCTAAGTAGAAGCTCATGTCATGAAAACTCCCCAAACGCATGGTGCACAGACATTCCCTAACTGTTCACATGCACAGGAAGAGGGCCACACAACAAAGCACTAATACTACAAATGAGCTCATAACAAGACTTTACAAGTGGTAGGACTTAAGTGACACAGCGAAATCACCGATAAACTGAATTTAAATGAGCAATTGCTCCAGGACTCTGCAGAGCAAGCTCATGCCATAGTATCCTGTCTGGAAATTTCCAAAATCCATTCCTCACAAATATCCCATGAAAAGATCAGCTCTCACTGACCATGCACTCACAATTCATCCCTGAGGGGACACACCACCTTGTGCATAACTAGACACTCTATAACCATGATGTAGAACATCCTACAGGCAACTATATTTTATTGAAATGTATTTAGAAGCTTTTTGTAAGAATCTTTTTGGTTTACGTCTTGTACTTAGTAACTACTTTGAAGATAGCTATAAAACAATGTAATAACTATTGTTATTTTCTTATTATTTGGTTAAGAAAATTTGTTTTTTTTCATAAAATGAAAAGATAAAAGAAAAATCACATTGAAAGAAGGTATACTAAGCAAAATAGTTGGAAAGACTTTTAAATGAAGTGGATCAAACTAATGATAAAAATTATAATCATTAAAATAATAACTCCTTAGGTGGAATAAAAAGATAGAAAATTAGTTGGAAGAAAGATACTAAAAAGAAAAAGCAACTAAAACTACGGAGAGTTCAGCCCAGGGGAAAAATTAATGAAAACTATAAAAGTGAGATTAAGAAAATTTAAAAAATAGTATGACAAATTTGATTGTATGTTTTATTAAACTTTAGAAATAGAGAAAAAAAGAAGAAATATATTTAAAGATACAAAAATTTTTCTATTTTTTTCCGTAGAATGGAAGATGCATGGTTACAGATTGGAAAAATCGCACCAGGTTCTGAGCTCCCAGACAAGGATTGGATGGAAAAGAAAAGAAAAAAATCATAAAAGCCAAAGTAATATGGGAAAGACTAAAAGACTGAATATCTATAGAAATTAGACTGCCAGAAGACTTTATGTCTTTCTGTGTGTGTGTGTGTTACTGAGGACTGAACCCAGGGCCTTCACACTCACCTATACTCCCAGGCCTTTTTTTCAGTTTTTATTTTGAGAGAAAGTCTCACTAAGATGCCCAGACTGGGCTTGAACTTGTGATCCTCTGGCCTCAGCTGACCTCCAGACAGCAAACCTTTCTGCAGCAGCACAGATAATGAATTGATAGCTTCAATGTATTAGAAAAGTAAGTGTCTACATAGAATTGTCTATCCATCTCTATAATTATTTGAAGGCAAAACTAAAGTTGCCTCTCTCCCAATAAAACAAAGACTAAGAGAATTTCCTCAAATGGAACTCACTAATTCTCTAAAAGCTGTACTGCAGTAGAAAAAGCAAACCCAGAAATAAGGAATATCTAGAAACAATAATAAGCAAGTTAGAATATTGATAGGAGAATTATAGATAAATATTCATTAATTATTAAGAAAAGATAAAATAATAAAATTTTAACAAGAAATATGACAAGTTAACCATCAGGGAAACTATAGCACTGCATAACAATAGCGTGGAGTTTGAAATAACACAATTAGAGCTGGTTGATGAGCTTTGGTTTCCTCCGGTGCAGGGTAGGTACACTGCTTATATTTACACACTACTAGGTCAAACGTGCATCTCAAGATAAAAGGCAAAAGAATAGAATGGGAATTATTTCCAAGCAAGAAGAAAGAAATGCAGGGGTCTTGCTTTGCTGTGGATGCCGTAACAAATGATCACACATTAGATGGCTTAACCCATTGGAGAGATACAGGCTCTTCCAGGCTGAAGTGAAAATGCTCAGCAGGCTTCATGGACAGAATCAGTTTCACAGGGCCACACTTCCTCTCCGGGCTCTGGCGGAGCCTTTTCCAGCTTCTGGTCACTGCCAGCGTTGCTTGACTTGGGTGGCATAGCCCCAGTGCTGCCCTCACCCCCCGACCCCGCTTGTGCGGCACTTTCTCCCAGGTGTGTTTCGTTTCTCCCCGCTTGTCTGTGGTGGAATTGAGGTCCACTAGAATGACCTCCTTATTTCACAGTCCTCTGCTTAGTCACATCTGCGACTCTTTCTCTAGCAAAGGTAGCGTTCGTGGTTTCAGACATTAGTGTGCGTGGTCCTTTGGGGCTGCCACTCAGCCCACTACAATAGGAATAACAAAAACACAACAAGCAAAACAATGACAAAAAACATGGACCCTCCCCGAAAATAGGGATAATGAAAGCAATACCTCCAACCACTACTTTATGTCCATTTTGAATACTTCTTGCTTAACTTCCTCAACTTAAAGGTTAACTCTGAACTTAAATTGGAATAATAAAAGCATTAGATAAGGAGCCCGCAAACTATGGCCAAGGGATGAAATCCCAATTCTCATCTGGTTTTGTGAAGGAAGTTTGTACTCTTTATGTAGTCACGTTTTGTAGGACTGTATTTGTTCCACAGCAGCAGAGTCGAGTGGTTGTGACAGAGATGATAAGACCTATAATGCCAAAATTATTGACTACACAAGGACCACTTCGTGTGGAAATAGACAGAAAGAGAACAGGATGCATTCATTGGTTGATTGTGTCTGTGCGTGGGAGCGTCAGGATATGATCAATAACCGTGAATCAGTGTCATCATCAACACTATTATGCTTTCTGTGGAACCGAATTTCTCAGTGAATTGACTGATGAAGAGAAAAAAAGTTTTGCTTCTTTGGATTGAGACTTTTGAATTCAAGATTTCCTTCAGTTCCTCACAGTATTCTGAGCGGAAAGATTTTTCAGTGAGATGCCAGGCACATTGGACTATAAGGGTGAGGGGCAACATTACTGCCCCAAATGTGTGCAAAGTATATGCATCTGTGTTTATTCCTAATGGAATGCATATTTTAGCCTCATTTTATCTTTACTTCTGTTGTAAGCTGCCTCAAATCATTCTGGTAGAAGTAGAGGCAGCATAAATAAATAATCATACATGGGCGGCACAATGAAAAAGAAAATGTGGAGCAGAAAATCTAAATCTCTTAAGTAGCTGTATTTTAAGTGGAAGGTCACATTTTGCATTAGGTAGTAGTTATGGGGTATTTGTGGAGTCCCTTAAATGCCAGGGAAATGTCAACGATGGTCACAGCTTTTTGAAAACAGTAGGTCAGGATGAGTTAAGTTGGTTATTCCACTTCTGGCTTTTACTTCCTCTGTACTAAATATGAGTTTCTTCCTCCATATCAGCTTAGCTCAGATATCACCCTGCTCTCTGGCCCAGGCTGCCATGAGCAGCTTTTGCTGACAGCCGGAACAGCAGGAGTGGTGCATTTGGACACTGAGTTAACAGCAAGCATCACTAAATACCTGGGCATCCCACCCCACTCCCCTCACCAATTTTTGGGGGAAAAGCAAAATTCCTATTTATTACAAAGCCTCTGTATTGCTTAAATTGATGATTGACTGAGCTTCTTTGGAAGTAAACTGCAGGCAATGTCACTGTCTGGCATGAGACAGACTTCATCCTAAAGGGAGCAGGCTGAAACAAAGATTACGCCACACAGATACACACCCATGCTCAAACAGCAGTTCATTTTGCTCAGTCTTCATCTCTCTTGTGTAACTCGGAGGCTCTTAGTAGAAGAAACAAGCGCCCCCCCCCCCCAAAGAGTCACTGAGCAAGGCATGGAAGTGTAGAGGAGGAGCCGGGTACAGGCAAGCCTGCACTCCCCAAAGAGTACAAGGAATCACGACAATGAAGCAAGCCTAAACTTATCTGGTCCACTGCTGCCACAGAGGAGAAAATGTTGACAGGACTTTAGTCAGATCAGAAGGAGGGCAGGAGAAAATAGTTAAGGTTTGTTTTAACTTTTAAAAAATAATACCTATCAGTGGCATAGAGTAGTAGGTTTTATTTTGGCAGATCCATCTAGGTATAAAACGCAGTCTGACCATTCTCACCTCCCTCGTCACTCTTTTGCCCTGCCCTTTTGTCTTTTCTAATAGCTTCCTCACTACTTCCATGTGGTCTCTCTTTTGAAAATTTCCTTTTATAGTTAAAAGATTTTGAGGACTGGGCTGAGTAGGGTTTTCTTTGGGGGGATACTGGAAGTCAAACTCAGAACCTCACACTTGCAAGTAGGTGCTGTGCCACTAAGCTTAATGCCTGGCCCCTGGGGCAGAGTAGTTTTAAGGCACATAATCTAAGGCAGGGAACTGAGTGGATCAATTTTCTGTTGCTCATGTCTCTTTTTAAACTTGGTGAACATTGGAAGTGTCATGGTCTTCAAGTCAACCTTAATGAAAATCCTTTGTTTGGTATGTGAGATGTCCAGGAGAATCATTTATGTATCCTCATTAGAGAGAGATTTTCCCAGATGAGCAAACTTTTTCATATTATGTATACAGTTGAAGAGATTCTGTGGGACACACAGAGATTTTTTGTTGTTGTTAATTTACAGCTTAGTCTTTCTGGGCAAGAGTGCAGCCAGTTTGACCTGGGTGGCTTTGATCTAGCTTTGCAGCCCTGTGGATTCAGGGAGATGTCCAATTTCAAAAGTTCCAAAATAAAACAAGACATAGATTCACAGGCTCTCAGTCCAGTTTTCCCACTGGAGACTTCAAGTATTCATCTCCAGGGATAGTCCTCTGGACACAGTTTGCTTTTAGAACCTCCTCAGCACCTGCTTTTGTCCAGCATATGGGAGGGTAAGGCTATGCTCTTTCTACTGTCCACTCTAACACCTGTCTACTGGGATAGAATTGAAACCCTCCCAAAACTTTGAAAATCAAAGGAAAAGTTTTAAGGACCTATCTATGTCCTTAATTTTTTTTTTTTTCGGTACTAGTCTATGTCCTTAAAATTGGAATAAGGACTCAGGACTTCTTTCAGTCCTGCATTCTGCTTTCTTAAATGGAGGGTTTGTGGTTCCATGCTATGTACTTTGTATTAGAGGGAGAAAATGTAATAAAGCTAGCAACAGCGTGCTCACACACCTGAAGGCCCTCCGAGGAGGCCTCTAGTTTTGAGGAGTGAGAAAAAGAAAAAATCAGAAACTTGGGCAGATAATCATATTTTTAGAGTCTAATTCTGCTCATATAGGCTGGATATTTTGTGTTGCTTTACCTTGCCCCTATAAGACCTGGTTTACTTCTGTAAAACTGATTGTTAAATATTATCAATTCAACCTAAAAAGAAAACTTTCCCCAGGTCAGAGTGTTCATCCTGCCACCACTCAGAGGTGTCTCTTCATAAAATTAAATCTCTTGATATCAAAGACCATCAAAATCAGACCTAGCTCATTTTGATTGCCTTGCACTTAATCCTAAAATCAGGAGCAGTAATTTTAAGAGAAAACTTGCTGTAGTGTCTTGACCCATATTTTAATGAGGATTTTTCACATAGAAGGGAGATTTCCAGAAATATGGCCTTTCTCCTTCATCTTTAAGCTGTTAGAGCCTCATATCATAATTATAAATAATCAGAAATGCTGGTTATTTCTTATCTTACCTATTCTCCACCTGATCCATGGAAGCCACTGATTTCTTAGTTCTTTACAAGTTGCTACAGATCGTAAATCTTTAGTTCATCTGCCTACAACCAAGCCTGAGCATGGTTCTTGGGTCAAAGTCTATAATAGCTCGCCAGGCTATGAGGGGAAATGTCGTGTCCTGCTTGTGAGTTGGACTGAGGCTTTCTTAATGTTTGAGGCCAAATCATTCCATTCAAATTGAATACAAATCTGACCAGAAAACTACCCTTCTTCTCCCCAACCTCCTTGGAACTTCATTTTCCAACTCTTTAGGCTTCTGAGCATGACTGCCACCTTTGGCAGTCCCCTAGAAGCTTAGGTAGATCTTGGAGCATCCTTGACCAGGCGCTTCCTCTTAGCAACCCCTCCCTTAATACTCATCCCCTCCTCACACTTTTGACTGCGACTGACTTCTTAAGAGCAGGACACAAGGCCTTGAGCTTGATCCAGCTAATGAGGGAAACTGTACACTCTTTCTGCTGCTGTCTGAAGCTGGCTTATTTCTTTCTGAACACTCCACTCTGACAGCCGCGGTGTTCCCCATGTCTTTCCTCTAGATTCCTTTTTGTAATTTGTTATACAGACCCTGCAACTTCCTCAACTTTTGTGGCCTTTGTGGGGCTATGTGCTACGAAGTTGTGCAACTGACTTCTGAATTATAACGAGACTAGCCAGAGGCCTGCCCAGGCTGCCTACAGTTGGAATTCCTATTCTATTAACCACTGTTGGGCTATAAGTATGCCTGGGGACACTTTTACCAAGAAATAGTCTCTCTTAAATTATATGCTATATCTGGTCAAGTCTGCAACAGACCACTTCCCAAAGCAATGCTCACTATTCATTTTAGCTTGTACCTAAGAGTAAAGAAATCAGCAGCTTTCAGAAGTTTACATTTTTATTCCTGGATCTGTGGCACGTCTATCTATGTAGGGGGAGGGGGAAGGAGGAAGAGGGAGGGGACAGGGTGGGGGAGAGACACAGTGGAAGTACAGGGCTTGATAAATCAAACCAGCAAGAGTTTATTACACCTTTTCCCCAAGGGCTTACTGCTTTATTTGATTTTCATTTGCTTCCAACCTGGCTTTAAGATCTGTGTCTTTCCTATCTAGCCATTCTTTATGGTGACAATGAAACGCAGTCTGAAAGGCACTGACTAAGATCTTACCAGAGTCTTCCAGCATCTGAAGCACAATGTCCTCTGCATCCAAGCAAGTCTCTGTGTGTCTGCCAGTGGCCCTGGACGCTCACCTGCCTCCTGGATTTGCACTCAGTGAAATCCCAGTAATGTGAATGATGAAGGTTCTTTTAAAGAGAAAGGAGAATATCCACCCTTTGTAGTGGTGGTAGTTGTAAGGAACAGACGCAACAGATTCTACATACATGTGCATGTAGGCAGACACGTGCAGAGTAACCCTTAGTTCTCACTGTGAATCTCCCAAAGTCCTTGGGAGATAGGTATTCATACTATTGATAATATAAACTATAATTTACCATAAATAAATACATTTATAAATAAACAAACCTGATGTGCCAACAGTGTAAATGACTCTCTTCACAAGTCGCTAAATAATGAACAGGGCTCTAGAACCTTGCTAATTAAATGATGTCTGTGAGCCAACAACATTAGCATCGCCTCAGTGTTAGAACAGAAGGTTCAGGACCTCTGCCCAAAGCTGCTCCACCCGCATCTGTGTTTTCACAAAACCCGAGGTGATCCTTTTGCACATCCCAGTTTAAAGAACCCTGCTCTAGCTCAGATTTCCGTGTAATGTCACGGATGCCTTAATAATTTTTATCACTGGCTGCCTTCCTCCTCACAGCCTCTCAGTAGGATCATTTTCTAGGACTCAGCCCAGTAGAGTGAGAAATCACTAAGTCCGGGGTCTCAATATAAACCTGTCTTCTCTTGAGTTTAAGAAGTCGTTTTCTCCTTCTCAATGTTACTATTACTAGAAAACAACAGTAAACAGAGTTGCACAATGGCAGGAAACGGGACAGAAAAATGAAATACACTCTTTAGATAATTTATTCTCCCTTCTGATTTAATGAGTCATTCCAGAAAGTACACACTATTATCCCTAAATTTTGAGGGGAATGAAAAGAGCTACAACTAAAGCCATGTGCCACTGGCTATGGACATGATCTGCTGGGTGGACAGACCTGATTTTGCTTCAATCGTGTCAGAGTTCTAGTACACTGTTGTGAAATTTTCACAGAGAAAGCCAGCATGGTTTGTGCAAAATTCTATCTGTTACTCAGAACTGCAAGATAGCAACACTATATGGTAATGATTCTGGGAACCTACAGTTATAAGAAGATGGGAAAACCATTGGCCCAGGAACCCAGTAGTAGATTTTCTTGCCCACCACTTGCTCCACATCCTGTTCCTACTAAGCACAGATAGATTTACTGATAAAGCCAAAGAAAAATAATAACAGGTGACATAGAGTTGCTGTGGCTCTGATCACAAGTATGATTTAGAGCTAAGTCCTGTCAAATCTCTGAGCTCAGGTTCCTACAAAGATATTAAAGGTTCACACATTACTGTCTCCCACCCAAGCCAAGCAGTGCCCGCTTGCTAAATCTTTTGGATGTCTCTAAGTTTTCTCTACTTTCAGATAGTTCATTATTACAATAGCATCATCTTGTGTGGTACTCATTGATTCTTTTAAGTTAGAAGAGTTGTGGTTGCTGTTTTTCTTTGTTTTATTTCAGACAAATAAAAGGCACATGCCAAAATGGCATATCAGGAGCCAAATTGGGTCAAGGCCACATAATACCAAAACAGTCCTCTCAGAACCTTCCTCCCAAGTGGAAAGAAGATCTGACTAACAGCCATGGAAATTGTGAACATTATGATTATTTTATCTGACATATTAAAACTAGATACTTGGAGAGGACACACAGGAGTCTGAGAATTACTTGTGTCTCTAGTGAAAATATGGACCTGTAAAGGCTGTCAGAATAAAAGCCAGAGTCTTGTGTCAGACTCTAAAAAGCTAGGTAATAAATAAGACAATAGGCAAGGGGATCATGGAGAGAATTGCAGGAATGAATGTCTGATAAAAAAGGATTACAGTATCACAACTACTGCTAGAATCACAAGTTGCACCACAACTACTGCTAGAATCACAAGTTGCACAAAGCCCATTACAGAGTGCCAGAGTGTTTACTATGGAGTGTTCCTTCATCCCACCTGTGTTTGATGAGACCCTCTAATGTGCCAGGGGTAGCCATTAAGAAAAAAGAAAACAACCAAAGCCTCTGCTTTTGCTCTTTCTTCACTGAAGCTGCTGCCTACTATCATAGCAGAGAAGGGCAGGGGCCTTGGACAGCAATAAGAATAATGTTTCACTGGAAGGGGATGTGGCTTGCACTAGTTTGTGCATATACTCATGGGCCTGAACTTGATTTGTCAGGTTCCTTGTTCTTGAGGTGCCAACATGTATCATGATGTCAATACGGTCTGGAAGATGCTAGAAACCATGTGTATATTTTGCCCTAATGATCATGTGTTTCTCACAACTCCTTTTCAAGCCCTCAGGAGTAGGGCTTCATCTAATTTGAAAATCTAGGTTCTTAAAAAGAAAAACTAAGGCACTCTGAATGACCCTTCGTGTAGAGCTCATGTCCCCGCTCCACTGCTCGTCCCTGAGTGTCCAGCGAAGTGGAGCAGATTCTCACGTTTCCTCAGTGTCCATTGAGTGAGCTGTACTAGAAAGCAGCCACAACGGTTGCCATCTGCTGGGAGCTATTGCCAAGCATTGAGACTAAAAGGAATGTTAGTGAAATCGCTACAAAAGGCTTTGTAATATTCACAAAACACTCCCATATTATTACCCCTTGCCAAACTTCTACATTCAGTTTACCTAATCACAAAATTTTACCCCTGACATCTTTTCCCCTACCTTTTTCCCCCAAATACCAAGCAACTCTCTACCTTTATGTTTTGTTTTGTTTTTGTGGTATGGGGGATCAAACTCAGGACCTTGTGCTTGCCAGGGAGGTGCTTATGCCACTGAGCTATACCTCCAGCCCAACTCTCTACCATGTAATAAGAAAGGATACATTAAATTACTTAATGGAGAAATCAGTCCTATTTTAGGAGAAGTTATTCTGCATGAGTCTTTTGTGTTTTATCTTTCCATATTTTCAAGAGTGTATGTTGAAGGTTGTGGACCATTCTCTCTGAGCTGATGGCTTTATGTGGGCTCCGAGGCCTCATTGTGCTCTCATGCAGCTGTGAGGAGGCTGACACAATGCTCTTCAGTAAATAGGCTTTGTCTGGCTGTGCTGGCAGCAACTGCTTCAGGAAGAGCACAGGCAATATGCTAGTGTGTATTCCCCACAGGCACTTAGCACTCCTGCACATAGCTTCCAAATATGTCATCTTTCTGTTTCAATCTTTCCAAATTCCTATTCTCCCTGGCCAGGAACATAAGACATAAGCTTCTTTTCCAGTCTCTGAGGCCCATAATCATTCCAGTCCTGTGAATGTTCACTTCCCAGAGAGGAGAATAGTGTAGGTCTAATTCTCCACAAAAGGATGGAGAAGTGAAGTATGGTTTAAGAAGTAAATTTCATCTCAATGTTCTCCAAAGCATGGCGTAGCCAATAGTTTAAAATGCAAAAAGAAAGGACACTGTGTAAAATAATAATCAATAAATTATAGTTCCTGGGATCATTGTAAGTTCTTGGTCATCTTAGTGCCTACTCACTGTGACTGTTCAGAATGCTCCTAGCAATTGTCTTACTGAGGAGAAGATGAAAATGGAGTGAAATTAGGAGGCATCCCATAGACACCCGCGTGAATTTCAAGCTCAAATAAGAGCACGCATATCCTGTTCTATATTTCAGCAACTGGTTTTGAGTCACTAAGACTGTGCAAAGGAGGAAAACTTTAAACCAGGTCTTGAGGGCAAATATCTTTGTGACAGCAAAACAAAGAAAGTAAAAATGAACTTGTGAAGGCAAATGTATACTTAGAACCTGAAGGAGCTCAGCTAGGTAGACAAGAGAGGCCATGCAAGGCAGTAGGTGGCAAGAGACTGCAGATGCCTTTGGGCCAGGAGGATACAGGGACGTTTAAGCCCCAGTAAGGGGTTTGCATCTGTCTTGTGACTAGCAGGGATCTGCTTACTAATATAAGTCAGTTTCCATTTATGCAGATCATTACACAATTTTGTTCACCCACCCACCAAGAATTGTCATGGATGTTAGAAATTTATTTTAAAAACGGTTAAACACAGGGAGCAGGTCTAACTGTATATGAGGCTTTTTAATAAAGGAAATTGGCTTAAGGAATTCAGAACCTCTTCAAAGTGAACAGCTTTGTTGGATGGTACCACGTAATTTGGTGCTTGTAACAATGATTGAGCTACTGTCTAGAGGACAAGTTTAAAGGACAGGTAAATGGGTCTTTCTGAAGAAGAAGAAGAACTTCAGATGATTTTTGATGTATTGTATATAAACAGCTAAGAATAGAAAAGAAAGTTAAATATTAGAAAAAGGCAAATGGTTTGTGGCCTACATGAAGCCGAGGTATTTGGTTAAAAAGAGGCTGTGAACACATTAGTGAGAGGTGACTGTGGGAGTGAAAAGTGAGGACTGGGGTCAGAAGCTGCCCGACTGCTGGCCTCACAGCCAGAAACCACCCCTGGGATGAAGGTCATTGGGTCCATGCATCCCACCATTTAGGTACAGGTGTTTGCTACTTGCTGCTCACAAGTCACTGAAAGTAATGCTGATTGATTTAAGCAGAAGGAGAGTATCTTCAAATTACATGAGGAATCTCACAGATTTTCTCCAAACTCTAAAGAAATGGGCATGAAAGTGGGCAGGAATTGAGTGAGAATAACTGAGCACAATGTTAGCAACTGAGATGGCACCAGAGAAATAATCCCCAAGGACCCATCACCTCTGCTGCCGCACCCTGGGTCTGGCCCATGCCCCAGGTACTGCTGGCCTGGCTGCCTTGATGTCCTGAACTGATGCAAAAAATTTACCTTTCGTGGTCATTTTGACCTTGGAAAGAGCTGGAAGTCACACCGTGCCAGATCTGGTGAATCATGTGGCTGAGAACAGAAGCTTGTTGTTTTCATGAGCCTGCCTTTTGGTTGGGTGTACTGGACAGCAGCGTTTACCATATTCTTTTATCACACCTCATAAAAAAATGACAGTGGATGTCCAGAACTGTTTAATAAAGTGTCAAGAAAGATGGCATAGTTGAAATTGCGATGGGGGGGAGTATTTTGAGGGGAATTAACGCAGTGTGTCTATTACTCTAATAGTATTTTTAAAATTTAGGCATTCACTCTACATTTTCATTACTATACATCTATATAGATAGATATATAGATAGATAGAAATTTACATGAATAATTACTTTGTCAAGGTTCTCCAGAAACAGAGAACAGATAGGATGGATGCACAGATAGAAAGACGATACAGATAGATGATGATGTTGATGCTAGCTAGATAGATATGAAAAGGAGTATTTTAGGAGACTTGGCCCATACAATGATGGAGACAGGGGAAAACCCCCCCGGAATCATCTCCAAACTGCAGATCCAGGTACCTTGTTAGGGCAGCTCAGTCCAATACTGAAAACCTCATAATCGGAGCTGGTGATGGTGTAGATCTCAGGCTGGGACAGGATGGAAGTTAGGGAATATGCGAGAAACACCGGTGCAAGATCTAATGTCAAAAAAGCAAGAACTTTGAGCTCTGCTGTCCAAGAACAGGAGATGGAGTGCATTCCACCCGCAGGAGAGAAAGAGGGTACGTTTTCCTTTTCCCTGACTTTTTGTTCTTTACAGGATTCCAACAATTGTACGGTGTCTGGGTGATGCCCATACTCAGGATGGACCTTCCCTGAGGAGTCCCACATCAGTCTCTTCTGGAAATACGTTCAGAGACATACTCTGCTGTAAAGTTTTACCAGTTCTCTCATGTCCCTTAATCCAATAAAGGCAATAGCTTAAACTCAACACCACAGTGATGCATTAGATTTGAGTATATTCATAGTATAGGGAAACCATTACCACTAATTCCAGACTGTGCTAATCACCTCTAAAATAAATTCTCTAAACAAGAGCCAGTCACTCCCCATCCTCATTCCTTCCAAGTCATTGGCAACCACAAATTTACTGTCTATTACTAATTTCTATATATTCTATATGAATGGAATTATATTTGACTTTTAGTGTCTAGTTTCTCTTGTTTAACATAACGTTTTCAAGGTGTGCAATGTTGTAGCACATACCAGTATCTCATTCCTTTTTAGAGATGAATAATATTTATATTCATATATAGAGATATATACAGATACTTTTTATTGTAAAGAAAATAAAAACTGATACAGAATTTTGAAACAAGGTGATAGGAAATTAGCAATGCTTTTAATATTGCATATGGTTATCTTCAAAGTAATTGCTCAGATTGCCAGATACAGGTATGTAAGATTGATCACACAAAACACTAACTGTTCCTTTCAATGAAGTAATAGAAATTAGTAGCACAATTATCCACTATATATATATAGATATATACAGATATAGATATATATCCCTTCCTTTTTTCTTCTTTCCCCACCCCTGTTGTTCTTGCCTTTTCAGCATTTTCTTTTCTTTTCAAAATATCTACTGTACCTTTTGGATCTTATTTAGTCTTTCAGTTTCTTACACTAGGGAGACAGTAGGTCTTTTACACATGCAGGTCTGGTTTATTTTACTTATGAGTGTGGTCTCTAGCTGAATCCATTTACCTATATAAACCTCAAGTTATCTTTCTTTATAGTTGAGCAATACCCCATTGTATTACAATACCACATATATTTATCCATTTCTTGGTTGATGGGCATTTGGTTTGTTTCCAAGATTTATCTATTACAAATTGTGTTGCTATAAACATGACTGCACATATGTCACTGTGGTATGATGTTTTTAATTCTGGGAAAAGTACCCAGAAAGAGAATAGCTGGGTCGAATGGGACATCTAACTAGTTTTTTGAGGTATCTTCACACTGATTTCCACAGTTGTTGTACCAACCTACACTCCCAACAACAATGGAGAAGGGTTCCTTTTTCCCCACAGCCCCTCCAGCATTTGTTGCTGGTTGATTTCTTGATGTAGCTGTTCTTTTGGGGGTCAAATGGGAACTCTATGTTGTTTTAATCTACACTTTTTGAATGACCAATGATATTGATTATTTTTTCATGTATTTATTTGCCATTTGTATTTCTTTACCTGAGAAGTGTGTATTAATTTCAGATGCCCATTTGTGTACTGGATCATTGAATTTTGGGAGTCTGATTTTTTCAAATCTTTATATGTTCTAGGTAGAATTCCTGGGCCAGGGATATAGCTCAGCAGTGCAAACCCCTTCCTGGCAAGTGCAAGGTCCTTAGTTCAATTCCCAGTAAAAAAAAAAAAAAAAAAAAAAAAAAAAAAAAAAAAAAAACAATAACAACAAAAAACCTAGATAGAAGTCCTTTTCTGAAGGACAGTTGGCTAAATGTTTTTTCCAATTCAGTATTAATTTTTTCTACCCAAAAAGCCAGGCTGTCTTCCTATTTATTTCTTTTTTTCAACCCCGTTTTGTAGTTTTCAAAATAAGCCTTATAGTATATGAGTCTCATACAAATGTATTCCTAAGTGTTATTCTTTTCGCTACTATTGTAAATGCAACTGTTTTCTCAATTTCCTTTCAGATGAGCTATTTTTCTTGTCTATAAATATAACTGATTTTTGTACATTGATCTTATATTCTACAACTTTATTAAACTCTAACTCTTTTATGACTAAAATAGGAATCATTTAGGATTTTCTATATACAAGAACATGTCATCTGCAAAAACAAATAGTTTTACTTTTTCTTTTCCAATCTGGATGCTTTTGCTTCTTTTCTTGAGTAATTGTCCTGGCTAGAACTTTCCATACAATATTAAATAAAGATGTCAAGAGTGGACATCCTTGTCTTATTCTGGATTCTGGGGAAGTTTTCTGGTCTTTCACTGTCAGGTGGGATGCTATATCTGAATTTTTTACAAGTGTGCATTGCCAGGTTGAGGAACTCCATTTTGGTGTCAAGGATTGGCAAGACCACATAAGACTCAATGATTCACCATTACAAGACTCAGAAGCTTTTATACTTAGAGCTCAGGTTTATTAGAGTGAAAGACTGCAGATTAAAGCTAATCATTAGAAAGAATGCATGGGGAATGTCCAGAAGGAAACAGGTGCAACTTCTAATTGTCCTTTCCAAGTAGTATCGTGTGGACATGTTTGTGTGCCAACCCGCCCAAAGTGCTGCCGATGTAAGAAGTTCAACCAAGCCTTGGCATCTAAGGTTGTAGTGGGCATGTCATTCACACAGCCATGAAAAACCTACCTGAAAGAACTTCAGCTACTCAAGTTCCAGCTTCCCTGTGTTTTAGTGTTAAATATGCATTTACCATAAGTCACATTTGTTAGTTTAGACATCTCACACAGCCCTCAGCTATACAGAAATAGAGGTTCATTATAAACCATGGTTGTAACCAAGGACCAGTACTGAGCACAAACCATTCTTGAGAATGGGTTGTGTGTGAGCATCCATGGCTAGATAAGTTAACCTCCTCCTAACAGTAGTGCCAGCCCCAATCTTGGCATGAATGTACTTAGAGTAATAGTATATTTTATCTGGGAAACTGTCTCTAATGTAGTATGTATATGTCTGATACAGCAATAACATCAGGATGAACATGCCTAAAATCTAGAGGAGTCAGTTTAGAGTAGGGATAGATTTAAGGAAACTATCCATCCTCTAAAGCCAGGACATACATCTTCACATTTTTGCACTAGTCTCATGACCGAGGAATTGAATCAGCCAAAGCTCCAGTGTCACACGTCATCACAATATGCTCACAGTATAATGCAGCTTCAGTGCCAAATATATAGGTAAGAATTACAAAGGTATTTTTCTTCCCCATACACTCATCCTTTGCCCATAGATTAGACATTATTATGGACAATTCTTATTAAAAATAACCCATGACTGAGTTACAGTATTTCTAGTTTACAAAAAAATTGATCATGAAATCCATCATCTTGTCTCAGTTCACAGGTTTGTATTAAACTCATAGTATCAACTGTGTGTTTGTATAACTAGGTCCTGTTCCCTCTTACAGAGAAGAAACTAGCATTATTCCAAATCATTCCTATTCTTGCCTCTGTACTATAGGATATGTCTTATTCTGGATACTTCTGGAGTGAGGGCATTCACAGTTCATCAATGTAAATTGCAAATGCCCTCAGAAATTGCCATAAGTAAGGAGATCTATTAGATTTCCATAGATTCCCAAGATGTACCCTTAGGAAGTCAGCAGCTAGGATGAAGATTTATTACCCTATAGCTATTTTGCCTTCCACCTTTATGAACATAGTCGATAGATCCTCTTGTAACAAGGTATAATATAATCCTTTTCCAACTCTGGGTCCCACCATTACATACCATGATTTATTGAGCTTACATGACCCTCTTCACTAAATCCCCATCAACTTTCATGCTTATTCCAATCTTTTTCCTTTTCCTAGAAAATACCTTCTAATCGGCTTATTCTCCTTAATACATCTTGTGCCATGAATGCCTCTTTTCAGTCAAAGCAAATTCTGCTTGTCTTATGGTGCCTAGACTGGCATTAATCTCTCCTAAGCCTTTTGCTGTTTCTTGAGTACTTCTGGCATTGAGTACATGTGTCCTTAACATAGTTAGGATATACATCCTGCACTCTAAAATGTTGATCTCCTCATAATAGGGTTAGATGAGGAGTAGTTACATCTGGATGTAGTCTCCAAATATCATTGGATTCTCATAAGCTTCTTCATCTCATGGGGTAGAGGTTCCCTTTAAGAATTCATACCCAGTGTGTGAAGCCTACCACTTTATTCTCATCAAGTTCACCTTTCTTTTTCCTTTTGTTCAATAGTTTGCATCTACAAAAACAAGAGCATTTTGCTTTATAAGAGTAAGGTGTACAGTAGTTATATTTTTCCATCATAGCCACAAAGCTTTCTAAGAATTTGCCTATCAAAGTTCACACTTATACATTGGTTAATCTGGCAGGAGTCATACATTGCATAATTGTATGGCTGATGTGGAGTTATTCTCGGAAAGTTTTTCCCAAGAATAGCTTTGTGGTAGATGTAGCTAAAAGTAAGTATCCAAAGATGTTGACTCCTTATCCATTAAGGCATTCAGAGGATGCTGCAGCTGTGGTCCAAGGGGGTCCTGAGATTGTCCACATGATGCTGGTTCTGCTGGTAAGTAGCATGCAAGAGTTACAGGATCATGGAGGCTTCCCTTGAGAATTCAAAGGAAGGCCCAGGAGGCCAGGCATTATGTAACAGGATCAGAATTCCTGCAGATAGCCTCTCATAAGGCCCTTACAAAGCTGTGAGGATGAAGGTAACAGTGCAATGAATGAAAATCCCAGGAATTTAGAGGTGCCAGGAACATAGTATGTTTACCAAGGAATGTCTACAGATAGTGAGCAGAATCAGCTGAAGAAAGATCCAGGTAGGTTGCAAATGGCAAAGCTATAGGGCATAGGGTCACCTAAACCCTTTTGAGCTCATATCTCATACTATGTGGCCCGAATACCAAACATGAACCTACATAACTTAATGCTGTCCTGTGTTTCAGTCTTGCTTTGGCCTGATTCCTGCTTTCTATTTTTCTGTTCTTTCCTTATGCAATGGAACTGTTTACTCAGAATCATTGTATCTTGGGAGTATGTAACTTACTCTTCAAATTTCATAGGAGCTCATGGCTGAAATTTGCCTGGAGTCTCGGAGGAGACTTTGGACTTGAATTTTTGAGCAGCATTGGAAATTTGGCAGCATTCGAGACTTCAACAACTCCTGCAGATGAACTAAATGCATTTTGCATGTTTAGATGGACATAAACCTTGGGTACCTGGAGCAGAATGTTATGTTTGGGGTCTAGAATGTCCCCCAAGACTCATTCTGTTGAAAACCTTGTTGCTGACAGTCTTCTGGGAAGTGATTGGGTCACAAGGGCTCTGAATGATTAGTCTGCTGATAAACTCATAATTTGATGTCCTTTCTGGGAGGTGAGGGAAACAGGCAGTGGAGCCTAACTGAAGAGAGTGGACCACGGAGCTGTGCCTCGGGGCTCCGTCTGGTCCTTGGCCTTTCCTCTTTGGTTCTTTCAGAATATGCTGTCATGGTCACCATGAAGTGAATAGCTGTGCTCTGTCATGTGCTTCCATCCTGATGCTTCTACTTCCCCACAAGCATAAAAGCAATGAAGCTAGACAACCATGGCCTAGAACCTTGAGCCAAAATAAGTCTTTGCTCCTCTAGGTTAGTTTTTTCAAGTATTTTATTACAGCATCAGAAAGTCCAGGACAAATGTCTATTTAATGTTGCAACCTATTTATATCTTCTCAGTATCCTAATGATGTCCATGAACCTGCTATGTTCAAGGCCTTTCCCCTGAGCAGGCCATCCCATAGCAATCTCAGATTTGTATTTATCTTGCTGGAACTGCAGTCTTATAAGGAGTAAGACATTTATATCAATAGTCAGGCCATTGCTACGGCAACCACATATACACTCACTGTACGGATCCAGGATATCCATGACAGTGAACACACCAAGATATCCTGAGTCCAACTGAGTGGAATCCTCTTCCATTCTTGGAAAGGGAGTCTGTTGATGGGCATCAATATATTTTACTTTAATGTGTTCCTTAAATTTTAAATTGATTTACATGGAGGCTGTGCCTCACATGAACATTCCTTTAATAATGTAGTTGTCTGTTGTCCATCTGCTTGACCACGTGGCCAGACATTTGACTACCACATGGGTTAGTACACACCCAAACATTAGAAGCTTTATTGTCGTTTAGTTTTTCAATACTACAAGAAAAATAAGCATGTGCTTTAGCCACTGAGACAGTTTGTTCTTATCATCTTCAGTTTTATCTTTTAATTTTCATTTTTATTAGTACATGTTTACAGTATGATTATATTCATCATAGGGAATTGGTACACATGGAAAAAACTTTTTACTTCCTTTCCCCTCTCTTCCCCACCCTCTGTCCATCTGTCAATCCAAGTTTTCTATCACTCATCAAAGTATGGTGGCTTTCTATGTACGACTCTGCCAATCTACCTTAGAACTGCTACCTATAAAACAAGAAGCTTTTTATTGGTCAATCAGTTATTAATAGGGCATTTTCTGTGTGATAATAATGTCTAGAAGCTCCTCAGATGGTTCCAGTGTTGGAAGTAGAGGAAAGAGTTACCTACTCTTCAATACTATGAATTCTGCCTTCTTCACATTCTTCCAGGACCATGGCCCTGTGTGACCATTTTCATTGTATTGTAGAATTCTTATTAGAACCACTCAGCTTAGTAGAGTGTTTCTCTGACATTATCATGACTTCAGATACAGGTATTGTAGGCTTTAAGATTATTTCTGGTCACCAGTCATATGAGTAATTTCAACAATAAGCCATCAATTGTCTCTCAAGTTGTGTGCACCACTCCGCTAAGTGTTAAAATTCTCTGGCCCAAACTCTAAGTGGTAATTGCTGGTAGCACTCACAAGCCTTTACCATCAGCTCAAATGGCATAAATACAAGTGTCAGGTATTTCCAAACTAATCTGAGTGTGGACTGTAAAGGTCCAAAGGAATTGATTAAGACATTTTCTCTTTGCGATTCTGACGTGGCTTATTCCAATACACTTCCCCATTAGAATGTGTCTTTTTTTCAAGTAATTTTACAGATAATGGGTAGCAGTACTCCCAGATGTGAAATGAGTATCTTCCACGATCCAGACTAAACTGTGCCTCTTGCTTAGCTGCAGAGGCAGCCAATGGAAAAAGTTTACTTAGCTGTAGAGTGAGGGGCACTGGTTTCTTCTGTCCACATAATTCTAAGAATTGCACAATCTTAGTTGTGTCTTTCAGTCTATGCTCTATTTATCAAACAGCATCCCTTAAGCCCACTGTCACTTGTTCTTTAGTTTTAGATATTATCACAACATATCAAAATGTAGTGAATTTTCACACTAGTACCTGTATTAAATTCAAATCCCTTCAAACCAATAACAGAAGCTCAGGAATTTAAATAGCTCTGTGTTAATAAAAGTTGAGATCTTTTCCACATGAAAGAAATCTGCAGTTGGTTTTTTTTTTTTTTTTGAGCTCAGGATTTAGAACATAATATTTACAAGGCCAAATACTGAATACAAAACTTTCTTTTCTATTTTTGTTGGTTTATTTATTGGTGATTTTGAAACCATACCCTCCAATGCTGGTGCTAAAAACAGTGACTCATCTTCTGCAGGGGTCAAACAAGGTTAGTGCATAGAAAGTTTACTGTTCCAAATTTCTAAAATGTCATGAAATAAATTATAAACCACTTTTTGACAACCAATTATCCAATACTGTTTCAGATTAACAATGTATCTAGGTTCAGGCAATTCTATAAATTCTCAGTTAACACGTCCAATTAATAATTATGAAAATGTTGCATAACTTCTGTTTCATAGTACTAAGTAGGACAGGTATTCCCTAGTCACACATAATATCCATCTCAATAGCACATTCTAGTAAAGAAATAACTACTTTATGTGAGTGTTTAAACATTCCACTTTTCCTCTAATTTGTACCTTAATCTCATCAATCATGCATTTTCATATCTTCCCAATCCAGACATAAGTCATAATATGACTTTGGTTTCAGATCACAGTGCTTTAGGGTTCAGGGTCAGGATTCCCAGAAATGCTATTTCTTCATGTCTCGGCCTCTCTGTGACCTTGGGTCACAGGCAGGTTTTATGCCAAGATACCCTCATTCCTTCATCAACCTTCTTCTGACTGATTGGCAAGACAACTGGTAAATATAGTGGATTTCTCTGGAGAACTTCTATGATGGGAGACTCCCAAGGGCTTGGAACTTCTGACCTTTGAAAGTGCAACTTTAAAACCTCTGCATTGGTCCCACCAATATTCACATAATAAATACTACTGTATTCTGAACAACATGAAGACTTCTACCCTACCAGGCCAAGTACCTTGTTTCTTAAGTAGATGTTGGTAGCTATGAATTTTCTGGGAATTTTGACCATTTTACTCTAGGTTATCTGATTTTTGGAATATGACTGTATTTAATATTCTTTTAAAATTCTTTTTTGGTGGTATGTTAGTGATAATAAACCTGCTTCTATCTCTAGTTTTAGTACTTTGAGTCTTTGTTTTTTTCTCTGTCACTCAGGGCTAGAGATTTGTTGATTTTGTTGACTTTATCAAATAAGTAACTTTAAATTTTATTGATTCTCCCTATTCTTATAGGCTCTATTTTTAATTATTTTCACCACAATCTGTATTATTTCCATCTTTCCTTTTGCTTTGGGTTTAGTTTCTCTTCTATTACTTGCTTAAGGTAGCAGTTGGATATTGAAGGGTTTTTACTTTGTTTTGTTTTGTTTTTGTCGTTTTTGAAACAGAGTCTCACTATGCCATGCAGGCTGGCCTTGAACTCACTTTGTTGCACAGGCTGACCTCAAAATCGCAGTGATCCTCCTGCCTCAACCTCCTGGGATTACAGTTGTGTGCTACCACATCAGGCTTGCATTGGGTTATTGATTTGTGATTTTTTTTCTTCTTTAATTGTGGTCGTTTATATCCATAGATTTCTTTCTGACTGCTGATTTTTCTGCATTCCCATAAGTTTTGTTATGCTCTGATTTAGCTTTCATTCATGCCAAAGTGTTTTCTAATTTCTTATGAGATTTCTTTTTTATTTGAATCATCGATTATTTAAGATTGGGTTGATTAATTTTCACACGTTTATGAATATTACAGATTCCCATAGGCTGATGATTTTAATTTCATTTTACTGGACTCAGAGGCAATCCTTTATATGATTTCAATCTTTTCAAATTCACTGAGATTTGTTTAGTGGCCTAACATATGGTCCATCTTGGAAAACGCTCCAGAACATACATACTGTTCTTGAGCAGTGTGACCAGGGTACGTCTGTCTGATTCAGCTCACTTACTCGCCTCCTGTTGCCTTGCTGACCTTATGTCTAGCTGTTTTTCTTATTAATGAAACCAAGTATGGAATTCTGTACGTATTGTTATGAAACTTTTATTTCTTTCAAAAATTCTACTATTACTCAGTTCATATATTTTAATGGTTTCTTATGTGCATATATAACCATAATATCTTTGTTTTTGATCCTTTTAACATTATTCAGTTATCCTTAATTTTCCCTTATAAATGGTTTTTAATCTTTATGTTTTGTTTCAGTATAGTCATTGCACTTCACTTTATTTTACTGTTTGCCTGAAATATCTTTTTTCATATTTTCCTTTCAACCCTATATGTCCTGACAATTAAGTCAAATCTTTTATAGTCAGCAGAAAGTTATATAGTACTTTTTATTCAACCTTTCAATCTCTACCTTTCAATTAGAGCACTATTCTATTTGGACTTAATCTAATGATTGATAAGAAATTAGTGTATTTTTCCACTGTTTTCAATATATTGTATTTTTTCATTTATCAATTTCTCCATCACTGACTTCTTTAGTGATTAGTAAATATTTTCTAGTGAATCAAATTAATTCCTCTTATTATTTTACTAAATATTTTAGTTATTGTATTATTAGTTGCCTGGATGATCACAATTTACGTCTTAATGTATGACAACATATTTCTGATTAATGCTAATCTACTTTTATTAATATACAATTTTTCTCATGTATTATCCTATCTCCTATTTGTGTCGCTAGCACCGTAATACATAACTATTTTGTGCAGCCATCAACACAAGTTTATAATTATTTTATTATGAAGTTACTTTTAAATAATATAGGAATCAAAGTTACAAAGCCAAACTAAATGCTGACCTTCATGCTTATTTATGTTGTTACTTTAAGATTCTATTTTATTTCTTTATGTGGATTAATGTTACTAATTTATTTCATTTCAGCCTGAATAATGCTCTTTACCATTTACTGTATAGTTCTACCAAGAACACACTCAGTTGTTTATCTGCAAATGTTTTAAGTTTACTTTAGATTGAAGGCAGTTTTGCCAGATATAGAATTTCAAGATCTGTATCAGAGTAACTTAAAATCCCAAAAGCTCTCTTTTTTATTTTAAAGAGTAAAACAATAAGAAAAACAATAAAAACAATGCAGAATTTCAAAACAAGATGCCAGGAAATTAATAAGAGTTGCTATATTGAATATTATTGTCTTCAAAAAACTTGTTCAGATTACCAGATATAGGCATGAAAAATTGATCAAACACTTAAGCATTAAATATTCCTTTCAATAAACCAATAGATATTAGTAGTACAATTCCCTTAGCTATCTTGTGTATATATATTTTTTCCCTTCCTTCTTCCTTTCTTTTCTCCTTTCTTCCATCATTATTTCCAGATGACATGATACTCTACATTGAAGACCCCAAAAACTCCACCAAAAGACTTCTAGATGTAATAACCAAATTCAGTAGTATAGCTGGATAAAAAGTCAATACTAAAAAATCAGTATCATTCCTATACCCAAACAACAAACTCACTGAAAGGGAAATTAGGGAAACCTCATCCTTCACAGTAGCATCCAAAAAATGAAATATTTAGGAGTCAACGTAATATAGGGAGTACAGATCTATACAGCAAAAATTACAGTACCCTGACAAAAGAGATGGAAGAGGATTTCAGATCATGGAAAGATATTACTTACTCATGTATAGGAAGAATCAACATTGTGAAATGGCCGTACTCCCAAAACTGTTATACAGATTCAATGTTTCTCTAGATTAGGCATTTCTCTGTTGCTCTAATATTCTGAATATATTTTGTGAGTTTCCTGAGAAAGGTTATTCTGAAAATTTTGTGGGTTTTACTTGTTTCTGTTGTAGAAGGGTGGTCTTTTGGTGCTCCCTACTCCACCATGTTTGCTGATGACAACGTTCTCGTCTGTCACATTTCTCCAAAGGACAAATGAGTCTGTACATGTCACTTGGAACCCTACCTACCACCATGTCAGTATGGAAGATGCTCAAGAGACTCTGTGGAGGTTGACCAACATGGGGATGGTAGAACACAGAAGTGTGCTGCAACCGTACTGGTAGCTGGGAATTCTGATCTGTCAGCACAGCCTGTCAGAAGAAAGGAGTGGATTTAGCAGGAGACACAATGCGGTATCATAAATCCTGCTAAATTTGTCTACCATTCATTCAAATGTTGCCCCAGGGATTGAAGTACAGAGGGGGCTCCAAGGCAGGCAAACATTGCAGGTGGCGGAGAATAAGACTGATCTGGGCTGCTTGGAAGTCTTGTACAGGGACCTAAATGAGTCAGAAGCTGGGAGAACATAAAGCAAAATAAGATTTAAAATGAAAAATAGATCATTTAAAAATTAGGCTATAAAAATGAGTGATAACTTTTTAAACATTTTAATGTGTGCTAACTATTTAATATTTACTTAATCTCTCCCTACTATAAAATCATTTTACAGGCAATATTCATAATAGTGAATTTTATTTAAAATTTCGCTGTGGGCACTATTAAGGTTTTTATTATTTTTAAAAAGTTAACATTTTTGGAGCAGTTTTTATGTTGATAGGAAAATTGTGGAGAAAGTACAGAAATAACCCAAATATCCTCCATTTCCACACAGTAATATATTCTCCCATGATTAACATTGACTACCAGAATGGTGCATTTGCTACAAATGATGAACCTGCATCAACACACTGCCATCAGCCAATGCTGAGTTTACATTTGGGTTCATTCTTGGTGCTATGTATTCTATGGATTTGGGCAAAAACATATTTACATGCATAGAACATCATCAGAACAAGCTTATTTTCAATGTCTCAGAATTTTTACATGCCATGCTCTTCCTTTTTCTCTCTTCAATCTATGGCTGCATAATTTTGCTTTTTTCCCATCATGTGATTGGAATTATAGGGTCCATACTATATTGTCAGAGTGATTTCTTCTCCAAACTAATGATATGCATTTAAATTTCTTCTCTCCTAAGGTTTGATTGCTTATTTCTTTTCCATATGGAAAAAATATTCCCCTATTTGGGCATAGCACAGTTTCATTTACTGGTTGCATCCAAGTTTTGACAATTAGAAATAAATATGCAATAAATATCATTTGAGTGTGGATATGTTTTTCATCAATTTGGAATCAGTACTCTGGAACATGGTACTGGACCGGTTGGTAGAACTTTTATGTAGCGCTTTAAGAAACTTGCCAAATTATCTTGCAATGTGTCTGGAAGTTTAATGAATGCAAGTTCCTGTTCTACACCTTCATCAGCATTTTGGTGGGGTTGGTGTCCTTTTGGATTTTGGCCATTCTACTATGTATATTGTGGTATCTCATTGGTATTTCATTTGCATTTATCTGATCCATATGACATTAGGCATTATATGTCATACATGTCATAAAAGCTTTTTGATAAGGTGTGTGCTAAGATCATCAGCCCTTTTTGTCACACTGTATGTGGCCTTATTGTTGACCTTTAAGCGTTTGTATATTTTTGACATCCTTTTACTGAAGTGTCACTTGCAAATATTTTCTTTCAATTTGTGGCTTATTTTCTCATTGTCTTGATGGTGTCTTTTGTAGAGAACATTTTAAAAATTTTTACTTAAGTGCAGTTTATCAATCTTTCATGAATCATTCCTTTGGTTTTACACGTAAAACATTATTACCATTCCTAGGTCATCTAGATGTTCTTTACAATATTTCAGGGATAGATTGTGAATGAATTTTGTCAAGCATGCAAAGTTTGTATTTAGAACCATTCTTTTGAATGCGGATGAACAATTGTTGCAGTACTACTTGTTTGAAAAGCTATCTTCTCTCCATTGTGCCTTTGCTCCTTTACCAGAGATAATTGACTATATTTTTGTGACTTTTTTGAGTTCTCTATTCTAAACCATTAATCATTTTTCTATTGCATTGCCAATAGACACTGTCTTGATGACTGTAGTATTATAAAGGTTCTGAAGTCAGATAGTGTCAGTTTTCAGTCTTCTTTCTTCTTGAATTTCGTTTTGGCTATTCTGGGTCTTTTACTCTTTGTGTAAACAACAGATCAGTTTGTCAAAATGACTTTCTGGGATCTATGAGAAGAATTGACAGTATTGAGTCTTTCTATTTATGAACATGAACTATTTCTCCATTCATTCTTTGATTTCTGCCATTAGTTTGTAGTTTTGCTCACATATAACTTGTACATATTTCCTTACATTCATGTTTAAGTTATTTCTTTGGGGGTCTAATGAAAATACACCTGATACACACTCTCTCTTTTCAAACTGTACTTTTGCCCTTCAGCATGCACTGTAATTTTTTCTAGGAATCTTGAACTAGTGCACTGGGTGAAAAGTATTCCTCTAAATATTCCTTTAGTAATGTAACAAAGTATGTGCGGGTGTGGGGGAGAAGCATTGCATAATCTAGTGTTCCAGTCTTCTAGTGAATAATAAGTCACTGAGTTGTGAACTTCACTAGGGTTTTGTTTTTTTCCTTTCTCCTGGTAGGCGGATCAAGTTGCTTAGATGGGATAGCATTGGTATTTCACATCAGAGTGGACTAGAATTTAGTATTTCTTTTATCACTCACGGAAGGCTACCACTGCCTGGAGTTGGGTGTTTCCCTGCACTGGAATAAAGTAAGCTCAGACAAAGCTTCAGCAAGTTGACCTCTAGTTAAGTAGTTTTTCCAGAGGGTAAACCTTGGTGAGAAGGGCAGATTGGTTTGGCATTTTTCAAAATGGATTCCTTTTCCTTTTCAAAATGGCTTTCCTTTCTTCCTTTACTCACTGTGAAAACTTAACCAAGGTCTGGTTAGAAAAATTCAGACTTGCCCTGTGCTCTCACATCTCTCATAAATCTAAAATGAGTTGTTGATTTTTCCAGTTTGCATAGCTTTTTGTTTCTTAGAACAAAATGGTGACTTCCAAGCTTTATATATGTGGAACTGGAAACAATAAGTGATGATTACTTTTAATTCGTCTACTCTTCAATCATTATTAACCAATCAATGGAATTAGAAGTATTTAGTAAATGTGCTATTTCCTACTCTCAGTGCTATAGGGAACATATATTTCAAGCAAATAGATAAAAAATGTAAATTATAATTTAATTGTATATTCATTATACTCTGTGTAAAAATAACAGAAAGAAGCAATATAAAATTGCATATATATTTTCCTCCACTTATATTCTCCCTAAGATAACAGCTATCTGTTGTCATGTCTGTATTTCAAAACAAAAGAAACAAACATATGTCTTTGTTACCATTTGGGAAATGTCTGTGTTCAGTCTATGTAGAATCAAGGAGAAATATTTTTCTTGTTTTCTGAACTGTTTTCTGGTCTTTCTACCTCTTTAACTTGAGATGTGTGGTTGAAATCAACTACAATGACCATTGTAAAAGGGTCTACCATGGTTCCAGGAAAGTAGAATCATTTCGAAGCTACGTAACTGGTAGAATAGGCAGCAGTAAAGTTCTAGCATCCAGAGTCATGACCTAGACTGTGATATTTAGAAGCACTGTCCTTCTTTTGAGCACATTCCTTCATCTTTGGAATGCCTGTCCCAAAGATGCACCAGCCCTTCCCCCACTTAAGGTGAGAAGACACCATAGTGCTCAGATTTATACCACTTCACATGGCCTCAGCCCTGCCAGCATTTGTCTGTTCCAGGATCCTGTTCTTCAGCATATTTCAAGTTAAAATTAAATAATAATTATTACTAATAAAAAGGTGCATAATCATATTATTTGCAGTAAAATAGTTGAAACTACAAACCATCAGGTTTGATGAAATTAACCAGATTCAGAAAATTAAATATTACATTTTTTTCTTATACAGATAATCTAAAAGACTTCTGGAGACAGGGAAGGAGACACGTGGGAGGGGGAGGAAGAAGTGAGTGGGATTGAAACTGATTGAGATATGTTAAGTGCATGTATGAGCTTCCCAAAATAAATCCCACCATCGCATAATATTAACGTGCATTAATGAACTATAACACAATTAAAAGTGAATACAGTGTTTCTTACTGTGGTTAATTTGATGCCTTCATCAGATCACATAATTTATTTAGCAATTTGTTCTATGTTTTTAGAAATTCCATACACACACACACACACACACACACACACACAAACTCTAATAAGGGAAAATTTTATATGGAAATTTCTTACTAATGACATTTTTACAAGATGAATTTTTGTCACATACCTCAAGGCAAGTAATTAATAATTAAAAAGAAATGGAGCATTTTAAAATTTGCTCTTAAATATCACTCTATTGCCAAGAGCAGCATTTCATGGAGACTAAGAACTTTTGAGCCACTCCGACAAGGCCTGTGAGCTGGTAGATTCAATTTCAGACCTTTCCTAGTGCCTGAAGATGCTGTGATGCCATAGCCACGAAGTTCCTGCTGTAGCCTCACTTCTGCCTGGTAGGCGAAAAGACTCAGGAATGTAAGCACTTCAGGGGGGCCCCTATTTGTAAAGAATATCATCCTCTGTCTTTCACAAGATCTAGCAGATTTACATTCTGTCCCTGGGTTAGGCTGAGCAGAGCCTCATGACTTTCAGCAGGTTGAGGAATGAGTGGGTGAGACTTGTCCTGGATTAGGCTCTAGGAAGGTACAAAAATAAGCAGCGAAGTTGTGCCCAGAGGGCTAGTCCGAAGAGTAGAATATTTCAGACGTGTCTCCATTACTTTTTTCTTGTTGTTGAGATGAAATACCTGACGGCCAAAATTAAGGAAGGAAAGGTTTATTTAGCTCACAGTTTGTGGAGGTTTCAGTCCACACTTGGCTGGCTCCAAGGCAGAATGGCACGTGGCAGAGGGCAACAGTCCATGACAGTGGAAGAGAGCAAAAGCAAGAAGAGCGAAAAGGGAGTAACAGTAGAGAGCAAGCCACTTGCCCTCCCTTCTATTGTGTGCGGGCCACCTGCCCCAGCGCTCACACCTGTAATCCCAGCATTGGGCCATGAATCAATCACAAATTCTAGAAGCCTGCACCATGACTGCATGAGGCTTTGGGGGGACATCTAGACACAAAACAAGATGGATGAGGGATCCAGAGATTGAACTTCTATACTTATCTCTATACTGCACAGGTGATCCATAGATTAAAGACCACTGTCAGCAAATTCTGCAAGTAGGCAACAGGCACTTCAGTAGGCTGGAATATGAAACAGCTCCAAGTTATAAAGTGGTGACTGGTGAAAATAAAGCCGGTCCTCAGCCTGAAGGCACCTGAGGCAACAGGAAAATCAGCAGTGTGAGCTACAGAGAGAAAAGCTATTGAGCAAGTTAGACCAAAATACCCCATACAATTAAACACGATTCAATCAGCAAATGTTTAGAGGCCACAGAAAAAGAGTAGCAGAAAGGGAATAGAAGAAGGATCACGTGCAGTCTTTACCCTGTGTATGATATTAGGCAATTTGGAAAGGCAAGCTGCAAATAGTGGAGAATGTGATATAACTACACAAAAATCCCATTTATTAAGGGAAAAGCTAGGAGATGTAACAAGTCAGTATATGATTAAAAGGTTTGATTTTAAATGAAAATGAAACTTGCAGAGTGAACTATTAATTTGTTTATTAAAAGTATTGTTAACATTAACTAGAAATGACAAATTGATTATGAAAGTGATTTTGGCTTATGTTACAGGGCAATTCACTGTATATTTCATAGCATTTTAAAAATCAGATAATTTGCAATGCCTGTAACAACCCTTTCCAATTTCTCCTTCCTCTCATGACTAATTTTATTCGCACTGAAATGTGTCACACTGAGAACTGACCTGTCGGCCCATTTCCCAGGCCTGATCCACAGACGGGCCAACTGGTGTTTGGTCATCCTGGCTTAGTCAGGGATGTTTTCTGCTAGGCTCTTAGAGAAGGCTTATTTTGGTTTTGTCTCCATGACAACATCCTAGTGTGGGGGGAATTCTATCAATTGTCTGTTTGCTAATTTCCATAATGTCCAGGGGCTTACATAAATGGCAGATAAACTTCTGATTTCTGTAATAAGTGGATTTTTACCATGTCATGCCAACAGATCAGTTTTACATTAACCACGAGCAAACCATTTTTAATGAGAGTGAGCTTGCTGCAGTTCTATTGGGCAGCTTAGTAAGTGGGGCTTTAGACTGGGCGGAGCTCAGCGTGAAGTACCTGCCTAGTGCATGTGAGGTACTGAGTTTGATCCTTAGAACCATGTTTAAAAAAAGACACATTGTAACAGGCAGGGCTTCTATTCTTCTCTAATTTCATTTTTCTCTTTTATTCAAATCTCCGAAGACAAATTGAGTTAATAGCCATATAACTACTTGTTAATGTGTCAAGTTCTCAGTTATACAACTAAATTGTAATCAGCACACATGGGCAATGGATATGAAGGAAGAACCTAATTTCCTTCCCGTTTTGCTTTTCATAGCTAGTTACAATAAAATATCCTGTGTTGTGAACATTGCATTTTAATGAATTTTAATATGCAAAGTCCTTTTGGAGAGTTTTTTAAATCATTCTTTTAATTACTGAGATCAGCTTGAAGGAAAGGATTTGCAAAGCTTTGCCAGAGTCAAAAAATTGTATTCTAGAAAAAGCCAAAGCAAAGTGTTTTGACTTTATTTTTCTTCTGTTCAACGTATAGCAGTATTATGCTAGCAATTACCATCTTTCAAGTCAAAACTTTCAGAAGCACTAAATATCAGCTAATCAACAGCATTGTGCAATTCACTGGGAAAAATTCAAAGCCTAAATCTAGGGGAAAAAGTATGAAGCAACTCTGATCAGCTCTCAAAGATGAGTCCATCTAAAACCCTGACAAAATTGAAATAGAATGGACTGTCAGAAGTAACCAGGGCTGTTTCTGCATCTAAGCCTGTTTGTTTGTTTGTTTGTTTTCCTGGCATAGAATTTTAACAAAACTAATGCAATTTGAAAAGGTCATTTACTTTTTTTCATTTTATTGGTGCATATTAATTTATAGAGTAATGGGTTTCACTGTGGCATTGTCATACGGCCACATAGCACACTTTGAGCACCCTGCCTTCCACTATCTTTCCTCTCCTCCCTTGACTCTCTTCTTAAAGAACTCACTTTCTGATCTCCCTCAAAAGACATTTCACATGAGTGCATGAGACTCTTTCTTGATATTAAAAATAGGAGACTTTACACTCACAAAGACTGAATTTAGAATCAGGTGATACATTTAAAAAAAAAAATATCATCTAGTCAAAATTCTCAGCCAATGAAGTTTTGGGGTCATAAGAGTTCACTTTTCATGGACATATATCCCTTATAAAAATGTTTATATCTGGATTCATTCTCTAACTAGATTTCTGTCAATGATTCTAAATAGAGAATATTTTCCCAAAGATGTATTTTTACTTCGTTCTTGAAGCAGAAAAACAGATGACAATCCAGAGATGTATAACTGATTTTTTTTTTGTTTTTGAGTTTAAAGAAAAATACTCTGAGTCATACACTCATCCTGTTTGCGTAATTTTCTGAATTCCAGTTTCCTATAAAGGTGAACACTTGATGTAATAGATCAACTCAGATTCTTTCTCTCTCTGTCTCTGTCTTACTCTGTCTTCCTCCCTTTCTCACTGCAAGTAAAATCTACCCTATCTCACTCTATGCTCTAAAATGTGCATTGGGAAGTTATACTGAATTTAAAAATTGCTCCCTTTCTCAACTTAATGATGAACATGCAGAGATTCAGTCAGACTTTCAGGCCATTTAGTAGCTGTGTAATCACAGAAAAGTCAGTTAACCTCCCTGGTTCTCATTTGTGCGGTGGTTGATGATGCCAGTAATGCAGGAATGTGTGTCTCAAAGAAGTTGACTCCCCATAGGAGATGTGGAAATACAAATGTGATAGGTACTGCAGGACAGAATTGTCAGAAAATCTGAGAGGAGGCTAAAGTCCTGGATGATCAGAGTTCTAGAGCTTTTGGAACAGGTGGAAGAGCTGAGCTTTGACTGTTTATCCTGTTGGATCTAACTGCAAACCACAGCTATCCCAAGTGTGGAGATTTAAGTGCTTCGGGTTTCTACAAGCAAAGTCCTCAGGCAACACCAAGGCTGAGTCCAAGAAGGTGGTAAAAGTCCAGGAAAAGCCAGGAAGTGGGAGGTTTCTCAAACACTAAGAGCTTGGTTGCTTTTGATAGTATAACCTGGCTTTTGATGTGGATAGAATGGAAGGGGATTTAAAATAGAAAAGGGACTCCTCTATAGAAACCTGGACTAGGGACAGTCTGAGGTCTAGAACTCAGGTCTATGACTCCCAGCCCTCAGATCATCTGCAGGAGTATCTGTGAGTGGAAGGGACATTGAGTGCCCACTGAAGCCCAAAGAAGGACACAGACTGAAGTTCTCAGGGGTCACGGCTGCTGTCAGACGGGGAGATGGGGCTGAGTACAATCGTGATGTGGATTCTTGACCATCCTACTTGCTCACAGGGAACATCTGCCATCTGCTCACTATCCTTCTGTAGGTAGCGGGCCCAGGCCCAAAGGAAGCCCAGAAACATTGTTTCTAAAAGCACTGGTGAAAGGAGTACTTTGCTTATTTTTATTCTCTGCTCTGGAAAATAGAAGTTTAAGAATAGCTGGAATCTTGTTCAAAGTGTCCACCTACTACTAATGGGAATTGACTTGTGAATTTAACCCGTTCTGGTAAGCATGAACCTTGGAGTTTTGCTGAGGATGCCGAGATAAAGAAGCTCTCTTTCCCTTTGGAATAATGAGGACGTTGGCAGACCCAGAGCTGCTGGCAGTCCAGAAGCTCCTTCTGAAAATGGAGCTGACTTCTGAGGAGAAGACTAAAGAGAAAAAAAAAAAACTCCTGGAATAGTCATTACCTATGCCAGCAGATTTTGCATTGCCTGCAATTTCTTCTTTCTCTTTCTTAAAAGGGCTTCCCATGGTCTACAACCAAAGGCAATCTGACTGCACCGCTCTCTGTAACTAGAGCCTTAGGCTCCTTGATCTGCCATAATTTTCTGTAAAATCCCCGACTGCAGGGTGGAGAGTCCTTATCTCTAAAATATGGATATTGCAGTGGGACACGTTTACACTTAGTTCCATATCTAGAAGCCTGTGATACCCATGAAAATGATGTCAATTTAATAACACAGTTTACTTAACTAATTCAAGATTCTAATCTTGGAAATAAAATTTGATGGAGAAAGAATCAATACTTGAAAACCAAAGGAGGATTAAATAGAACAAAAGGTATGAGGGATGAGCTTCGCTGCCTTCCAGGATTTCAGCAATTTTGACCTGGGGGTGCATCTTACTATTCTGGTTAAGAACTACTTCTGTGATTAATGAGAAATATGTCCAGTGATGTAAACTTTACATTGTAGAGGTATGAGCACATAAAAGTCAGACAATGTAAATGAGATTTAAAACAGAGGTCAGTCTCTAGTGCGAGAGTTAAAGCAAGTTTGGAAATGATAGAATGTCAAAACAGTCAATTCTTTTCAAAAGTGATGTGGTCATACCTACATACCCTGCATACCTGTGTGTACAGGGCCCAAATTCACACCAGCTAAGCTCTGGAACCAGCCTAGGTACCCATCCACACATGAATGGATAAAGAAACTGGGAGATATATACATACATATACATATATATATATATATATACACACACACACACACACATATATATAATATACATATATATATATAAAGAGTATTATTTAGCCATAAAGAAGAATGAAATAATATCATCTGTAGGAAACAGGTAGAAATCTAGACCAACAAAATAAATCAGTCTCTCATATAAGAATTCTAAAAGGAAAGAAAGACAGATGAGAGAAAGAAAGAAAAAAGGAAAGAAAGAAAGAAAGAAGGAAGGAAGGAAGGAAGGAAGGAAGGAAGGAAGGAAGGAAGGAAGGAAGGAAGGAAGGAAGGAAAGCAAACTGGAAAGTAGACCCTGAGAGACGCAGAAATAAGCTGGAGGAGGGAGGAGGTGGAAGGGCTAAAAATGATCAAGATGCTGTATGCGTGCATCAGTAGCCCAAATGAACATTGCTGTTCTGTATTATAAACATTCACTAATAAAAAAGGATATGGCTTCATTTACTTTTCCAAGCTACTTTAGGGAACTGGCAAAGACTTTGTGTGAATGATTGCTAGCATCAACTCCATGAGAATTATTTCCAGGGATAATGAAGCTCCCCGCTTATCTCCTTTCCATAGCCACCCTATCTAGCAGCATTCCTAGAAATGCCTGAATTTCAGGACAGGTAATTCAAATGCATTGTTATTTCACGGTAAATTTGTTACACAATGAAATAACATGATGGAAATCAATCATGTCCCATTTGATATGACACTAAAAAAGATCATCATCTGAAATCATGTAAATGGAGCTCATGTACCTGCTGTGGGGGTCATCATGCCTGCTCTCCCTGAGTGACAGCCAGTATGCGGGGCCCTGCCCGGACCCCCAGGGGGCTACCAGCTCCACCACCATCATTGCTGTTTCAGACGCTTCCCATGTAGTCCTCTTTTAAAGACCCAGGGGAACCATAGCATCTTCCCTCTTCATGATGTCCCCTCTCCTTGCTGCAGCTCCTGGTTGACTTGCCAGAGAATGACCGCTCCTGTGAGTAGGCGTCATTTCCTCACTTGATGCCCTCATTCCCCTTAAACCTGGAATGCACCCTTCTATTTAACTGCGTGCCACCGTGTGTCTAACACATTAACATATTTATCGTTGGATTTCCAGTCAGAGATACTGATTGTAAAACCAGGGGAATGTTACCCCAAGAACTGACAAAAAACCCAATTGTCTACATGGAGCTAGGTTTGTATAGTACACTACTGTTAATTCGTATCATTTGGTTTGAAACCCTGTATCATTTTTAGTGTCTTTGCTTTGTTTTGTTTGTATTTTGCCATTCTGGTGTTTTTACTGTTTTCTTTAAAATAAGAAAAATCACAATTGTAGTTGCTTTAGGTTTTATTTATTTATTTATTATTTATTTTTGTTTTTTGAGTCAGGGTCTCACCATGTATTATTGGTTGGCCTTAAACTCACTACATAGTCCGGGCTAGCCTCAAACTGGGGATCTTCCAGGCTCAGCCTCCCTAGTTCTGGGATAATAGGCATATGCCACTATACCCAGCTTCTCATGCTTCATTTTTATAAACTAGATAGGTCTGGTTTAAGCTCACTGTGACCTATGTCTCTTTATTTATTTTTATGATATAAAAACTTGATAATATGGCAAGTATCCAAAACACTCCATGAACTACCGTGCAAACTTGATAGGTAACCAATTCTACTATAATGATGATTAAACATGTAACATCAGGTAATAATCATCATTCAGTTCACCCAGGCACACATTTACTGGGCACCTGCTGCGTCCAAAGCACAGTGTATTTTGAGAAGTACAGGATAGATAAATCCAGGTCCTGTCTTCTAAAAGTTTATGGAACAGAGCTGACATGTTCAAGAAGCTCTCAAATGAAAAATCTAACAAGATTCTGGATGAATAGAATCAGGACCATACAGAACAAGGGATGACTGACTCTTTCAGGAGAAACTGGTACAGATATTCCAGGAGCATTTGAAAATAATTAGTAGTGAGGGAAGGCCAGAAGAGACCAAGGGAACTAAATGAACAAAAACTGTCTAATCCGGCCCTGGGAGTTTTTGCTAACATTGCTCATTATAGCTTTTGCTTGTGATGATGAGGATAAGAACTGATCAGAACAGTACTATATAAATGCACAAAATTTTATTGCATCTTCTTGTCCTGCTCCACAGTTGAGGTAACTCAGATCACGGCAGAAAAATGAATGTGTACATAAAAATTAATGGCATCTCATAACTTTTTAAAATTTCAACTTGTCAAAGAAGTTGTTTTAAATTCGTGTGCATGGGAATTTCTTGGAACTACAAACTTATCCTCACAAGTCAATTCAATAAAGGATCACAGCAGAGTTTAATGTAGTACGTGAGCACGCCTTCCTCAGCCATCTCCTCTCCCTTCAGCAATTCCCCTTACAATTCCTGCTTTCCAAATTTGCACCTGACTATGGCTTGGACTTTCCTACAATGGCTTTGCAAAGCGCTGCATTTGCCAATGGGACCTGTCTTACAGAAATATATTTCTTTCCTCCCACATGGCTATTTGTCAAAGCTCACCAATCATCCCTTTGGAAAGTTTGGGTGACACTTCCTGGTGGGATGGGTGTGATGAGAGACATGTCCATCAATTACTCAGGTTCCACAGAGTATGGTAGCTTTAGCAATGCTTAGTTGACTGGTTTTTGTGACCCGTCAGGCCATGCAATCCTTGAAGATCAGACATGTGTGTTATTTTTACTCATGTTTATTTTCCTATGCATGTTCACTCAGAAACAGTAACTCCACTGCGCATTTTCCCCATCTCCTCTTTTCTCACAGCAGACAGCAGTAATCCATTACCCCCCTGTGTCTTACTGAACCCTTCCTCCAGATTCTTCTCATCCTAATTGTCCAGGTAATTGGTGTCAATCATTAGGAATCTGCACACAAATCCTTCTGGCATTTGCCATTAATAGGTTCTAAATCCTCAATGGATAGAGGAAATAGAGCAAAGATTTCCACTGTTTACCAGTACCACACCTGGAGCTGGTGTAACAAGTGCTTACTGTGGCTAAGCCCTCCTGTCGGGTATCACCTGAGCATGTGAGGTGCATGTCTGAGGCCAGGCTAACAACTTCAGTTAAAAGCTCTAGTTATATGACTCCCGAATCTAGGCATCTTCCATCACCCATCAGAAGTGTGGTTTGTTTTGCTGCTCACTCAGTCCCATAGCTTTTATCCTAGTCAGACTTTTGTAGCTGCCATCTCATATATGATCCCTGGCCGGTCCTGTCCTGTGGGCCATGGTAAAGGGCGTCCAAGTCAGCTCAGTGCCAGACAAAGCAGGGCAGAGAAGGCTACAGTGAGAGGAAGAAGCAAGTCCTCTGAATGTGAATTCCAGAATCTTTGTAGCTGTGTGCAATTGGTATTTTCCCTCTCATTTTTCCATCCATGTTTTCTATGCTGTCTTTTATAACTGCCCGGTGAAAGTCTGCAACGGTAGCTGCTTTTATTTTTGTCATGCACACAGACTAGCTTCTTATTTCTGTGTTCTTGAGTGCCAGGTTATTGTTTTTTTTTTCTTTTTTTCTTTTTTTTTTATTTTAAAAACATAAAAGTACAAAAACATATTGACAAACAGGCACCAATTATCATAAAAAATAGTACAATCACAACGAATCTATAGACAAGGTGATAAGGTCTCAACAGTGGTTATTGCTTTATCCATTGATATCTTCGAATTGTAAATGTATGAACCCATATACAGACATGCAAATTTAGTCAGACAGTTAATCCTCTCAACAACAGAAAAAACACAAAAACCAAAAATCCAAAGACAAGAAACAAAACAGGCAAACAACAACAACAGCAACAACATCAACAACATAAAAAAACACCACTAGTTGCTCCTTTACATATTGATATCTTCAAAGTGTGTGTTCAGGATAACACATACAGACATACAAGATTAATCTAATATCCTGTCATCGATTATTGCTTAGCATTAAGTGATATAATACAATAGTAGAACCATGTTAGCCCTCCTGCATATATGTATATTCATATATATTCATATATACATACATACATTTTTGTCTTTTTCTTTTC
>PVLD010011062.1:0-67204 GCA_004027595.1 Dinomys branickii | reverse complement strand
AAATTTGCATGTCTGTATATGGGTCCATACATCTACAATTCGAAGATATCAATGGATAAAGCAACAACAACTGTTGAGACCATATCACCTTGTCTATAGATTAGTTGTGATTGTACTATTTTCTATGATAATGGGTGTCTGTTTGTCAATAGGTTTTTGTACTTTTATGTTTCTAAAATAAAAAAAAAAAAAAAAAAAGGAGGCTGGAGATTTATGAGGACTCCCGCTAGAGGCGGAGCTTGAGGGGTGGGCTCAGTGACGTATTGGGAGGTGAGTGGGTAAGAGGAAGTTGTGTTCAGGGCTGAGGGGAGAAGAAGGGAGAAGTGACTTCTTTGTTTTGCGGGGTTTCAGCCATGTTAGACCACTACCATAATGATTCAGCAATTGGTACTCGGGCAGATCCCATCATTTAGCATATATCTTAGTTACTTTTCTTATTGCCAAGGCAAAATATTCAACACTCAAAGTTAAAGGAGGAAAGGTGTCTTGGTTACTTTTCTCTTGTTGCTGAGACAAAATACCCTATGTCCAAATTGAAGGAAGGAAACGTTTATTTAGCTTACAGTTTGTGGAGGTTTTAGCCCTTACTTGACTGGTTCTGAGGCAGAATGGCACATGGCAGAGGGCAAACTGTTCATGGCAGCAGTGCATAGCAAAACCCACAAGCAAAAGGGAGGAATGGCTGCAAGCAGCCCCTTTCCTTCCCTTACCTTGTAAACAGCCTGCCCCCACCCAGGGGGCGTGTAGCTCTCACACAGTCTCCATGCCCTCCTCTTCCACAGTCTCAGGATGTGTAGAAAGTAAGCACCCCAGCTTCCTCCTGAGTCACATAGTTAACCTTTTAAACTTCCCAAATTAACACAATAAACAACATCCCAGAAGAGTAAGGGCATGGTCTTTTCACCCCAAGATCTACAACTGCTGAGTTACTCAGCTAAACTTCCAGACTCCCCAAGTTGACACAATGTATCAACTGTAACAAAAGGTTTAAGGTTTATTTTAGCTCCTAGTTTGCAGAGGTTTCAGTCCGTAGATGGCTGGCTCCATAGCAGGGCGGCATGGCAGAGGGGCATCGCACAGGTGAAACAGGTCATGAAATGGCAGGCAGAAATACAGCAAGCAGCCAAAGCAATGACCATCAGCAACAAGCCTGCCTTCTTTCTGTCCCTTTATATTCCATCCAGGCTACAAGCCTATTGATTGGTGTGGCTCACGCCCAGCGTGCAGCTTCTGTTATCCACATTCTAATTCCTAGGATCACACTCTAAATCCAGTCACCTTTGAAACTCCCCACCTATGGCCACATGAGGCTTTCGAGGGTATATCTGGATACAAGCCATAACAATATATGTCAAATTATTCAACGCCACAATCCTAGGATGTATATCCAGCCCTAGAGAAGCTAAGCTGCCCGAGGTTGCATGTTTATGAATACTTGGTGGAATGAACTGAAATTGAAAGTAGCATGATACCAAAGCTACGTGATTTTCCCTCACCTGCACATGAAAGCAGCAGCTTTCTCAGGACCCTTCATGCATTTTTGATACCGTACGAGTCACTATCACAGAGAAAATATGATTCAGGGTCTTTGTAATACACACATAATTCACACAGTGTTGTAAAATATATTTATCTACCTATTATGTTTCAACACAGAGGGTGCAAAAGTAGTATGTCTTTCTCTTTGCCTGAGGAGATTTTGTAAAGCTCCTATTCCAAATTGCACCAACTGGCAACCTCTGAACGTGACATTTGGCAATCTACATTCATGGCCAAACCCGCTGAGATGACTCCACAGAGTCTGTAAATATCAGTCTGTAAATTTCCTGCCCAGCAGTGACAAGCAAATCTGGAGCGTCATGGCACTGCTTGTTCTTCAAAAGTAGCCACAGGTTTGTGAATATTGTCTCGGAAATATGAATCACTTTGAATGTATGTTTAATGGATTATCAACATACTTCAAAAGAGACATTCCATTATCGGTGACTTTAAAAAGAGACTAAGGGATATTTTCCTAGTTTAAAAATTCCCTTTGCAAATTACTTGTCCTAACTTGAGGCTTAAACCGGCCATAATAATGTTGGTGATGATGATGGTGATGAGGACAGTTAAGATTCTTCGAGCACTCGTTATTTGCTTAGTTTTGTGCTAAGCCATTTTCTGGTGTTATCTCATTTCATCCTCCCCTAAATACCATGAGGGATACACACATCTTATTAAAGAAGAAACTGATCCTGGAAAAGTTAAATGATTCACTCAGCATTTCACAGAGAGGAAGTTGGGAAATCTGGACTCAAACACAGGGCTGTATGATAACTGCATAATGCTCTTCTTTATATAGAGGAAGAAAATTGTGCTGTCTACAAATCACACTGGTCTTCATGTCTTCCCAGTGATAGGCCATCTATGTATGCAGGCTGTGTTTAATATGAAGGCTTCTCGTGAGGTGTCTCTGTCTACACACATAGGGCTTATCTATCTCTTTTCACTGTTCTGCTTCTTGTTGCATCTGCAAGTCTCACAAGTTGTAATCTTCTCCAGTTTCTCTAAATTTGAATGTACATGCCCAGTCCCTGTATTGGTCAGATTTTCTATTGGTGAAACTAAGTACCTGATACAGCTTAAAGGAGGATGCATTTTGTTTAGCTCACAGTTGCAGAGGATTCAGTCTATGCTTTCTGCTCCAGGGCAGAAACATCATGGCACAAGGGCATGGGGAGTAAAGCTGCTTAATTTAGGGTGGGCAGGAAGCAGAGCACAAGAGACAAGAGACAGCAAGACATACACCCTCCAAAGTCACGTGCCCTGTGACATACCTACAACTGAGCTGCACCTCCCAACAGCATATTCAGCTTTAAATATCACTAGATTAATCCGCTGACAAGTATATCACCCCCGATCATCTCTCCAGGACTCTTAATTCAGTCAAGTTGACAATTAAGAGTAACTACTACAGTGCAGTTGAAAAATATGACCTAGCAGCAAAGGAAAGGTCCTGGGGATTGGCTGGGAGGAGGTAATCTTTAACATTCTCCCATTTAAGATTTATCTCCATTGACTCATGATTTCCTTGGAAATAATGTAGAAGTTGAAGCTCAGGAGACTGGACATAGAACAAGTAAATAACTCCCTGGAGACTCACCATGGCTTAGGAGAAGAAAGTGAAAGAGAAGTTGCTGTATTAAAGGCAGCATTTTGTTGGTGGGCACTTGAATGTGTGTAATATGGGTGCAAGACATAATTATTGCACTTACAGCAGTACTGTTTCAAGTAGAAACTGATTTCTTAAGCACTTCTTCTATGCAGGGGGCTTTGTAGGGTCCATAAAGGATGTGCATGATGGTCTCTGGCTCATGTGAAACCTAATAAAATTAATGAATTTTACTATAAACCAACCAATGTTAATTCATTTTACAGCAAATAAACCAACACCAAAATAGATCAAAGAGATTGAAAGGGTGAAAGCAAAGAACGCTCAGGTACATTGATTTCTTACTACTTCATTCTGTCCAACTTTTTTTTAACACTTTGCACTGAAGCAGTTGTTCAACACCTATTCTGAGCTTGGCACCATGACAAGAAAATAAATAAGATGTGAACGCATGGTGGAGATAAATAACACAAAATTTCTAACTGTAGGATCAAGGGATTCCAGGAACTTTTAGTGACTTTGGTCTGGATCTTGCTTGCTGGGGGCATTTCATATCATGGAGAGGAAAAAACAGCAAGCATCCAACAATTTGTTAGAGAGAGAGAGAGAGCAAGAGTTCCAGTATGAAATCAACATAAGGCATGGAATAAGATTTAGAGCTAGAAAAGGAAAAAGAGATAAGGTTCTGGAAGAACCCAAAGACTATACTTGAAATTTTCCTTAAAGTTGGTGAAACTCCATGGAGATGTTTCAGCTTAAAAGTGACGTTCTATTTTTTTTTTAAATCCCATAATTCACCTACCTTTAATGTGACAGACTGGTCAAGCATGAAAATCACTGGAGTAGCCTGTTCCCAGGTGTTCCGACTGCAGTATTATTTTGTTGTTTAACTTGCAGACCCGTATAGTTCTCCTCCACAAGAGCTCCTGCGGTCTAGACTGTCCCCACTCCGCTCCGGTCCTTTTAGCATCAGTCTAGATTATCCCTTCCCAAAGCTAGCTTGTCGTCTTAGGTCTTTTCCTGAGGCAGGCCCTGCATCTAAGCATTTATCTGGAATAGTTTTTTGGAGCCCATTTCCAGGTCTTATATTACAAAGCTACAAGATTTTTGTTTTAAAAACTATGATGCTGTCACGAAAACAGACGTGTGGATCAACAGCTCAGAACATAGGATGCGTAAACAATCCTAGACCCTTTCACTCATATGCACTGGGACCAAAACTGAACACTGGAGAAAAGATAGCCTCTTTAACAACAGGTGGGGTCAAAACTAGCTTTACACATGCAGGAGGTTGAATCTAGACCCATGTCTTTCACCATGTACTAAACTAAAATCTAAATAGATCAGAGACCTAAATATTAAAACAGAAACAGCCTTCTGGAAGATAAAATAGGTGAAACTCTTGAAGACACAGGCCTAAGCGAGGACTTTCTGCACAGAACTCCAATTTGTCCAAGAAATAACATCAAGAATCTATAAATAGGATTGCAGGAAGTTAAACAGCTTCTAAACAGTGAAAGTAACAATCAAAAGAGTGAAAAGACAATCTGAAAAATGGGAAAAAATTTGCCAGCTGCTCCTTGGACAATGGACTAATATCTAGGATCTATGAAGAACTCAAGAAAATTAGACCCCTGAAGTAAAAGACTATATTAAAAATGAGCGACTGAAATTAATAGACATTTCTTAGAAGAAGTACAAATGGTCAATAAGCACCTGAAAACATGTTCATCTCTGGCCACTACAGCAATGCAAATTATGACAACACTGAGATTCCATCTTGCTTCAGAAGAAATGGCTATCATCGAGAAATCATATAATAACAAAAGCTAGGGAGGCGGTGAAGCAAAGACGACCTCTGCTACACTGTTGGTGGGAATGTAAACTAGTACAACTACTATAGAAATCGGTGTGGAATTTCCTCAAAAAAACTAAAATCAGGGATTCCATTGGACCCCTCTATTCCCCTTCTAAGTATCCTTCCAAAAGAGCTGAAGACATCATATTACAGTGATGCATGCATATCTGTGTTTCTAGAAACAAAATCTTGGTGGCAGCCTACATATCCATCAACAGATGAACGGACAGAGAAAACTCCTAACAAGGGAATACTACTTTCTTATATTTGAGACATTTGCAGGAAAATAAATGCACCCTGAGACTGTATAAATCAGACACACAAGTTTAAATATTGAATGATTTCTCATATACGAGGAACCTGAAGTATAAATAAAGAACAAAACACAAGACAATAGGAGAGCTGGGGATGTAGTTCAGCGGTGTAGCGCCTACCTGATAAACAGGAGGCCCTGAGATTGATTCCTGCTACCAAAAAAGAAGAAAGAAAAAACAGACCCAAATGAAAAAGATAATAGGAAAGAGTGAGAGAGACCTTTTTAAAATGAGCATGGGCCCAAGAAATAGAGGAGATAAGGAACAAGAGGAGGGGAATGGGAAGTAAAAAGAATTTAGATGTGTTATGTTCCATATAGCAATTCCACACTATGAACATAATCATTATGTACTGCCAACACATGCTATTTAATATTAAAATATCACAAGGACAAAAGAACAAGATGTGGTGGAGAAAGAAGAAGGTCCTATGGGTGACATCTTGCTTGAATATGGCTGATACTTCTAAGCCCTGGTCATCTGTCAGTCTTAATTTTAGTGGTAAAGCTTAGGGTGGATTTTGCTGACCAGTTCACGAGCTGTCTTGATGGTGCTACAGTTTCTCAGCATCTCTCAAAAGCCACTGGTGTTTGTTTCTAAACTGGATCCCAGTGTCTAACTCACAAAGGTGCATTATTACTCCCATCCTCCCTTTGACCCAGTAACCGGTTAAAGATGGGTGCCTATTTGCTGATTCCTTCTTTTCTTCTTCTTGTTTTTTAGTTTATTGGTACAATTATGTATACATATTGATCACATTCATCACAGGGAACTTGTACCTAGTTTTGTAGGTACAAATGCCTGATACGTCACTTGTACCCACGTAATATATGTTAGTTTTCCTTTTCGTTTCCATTCCCCTCTTCTCTCTTCAACTCCTCTCCCCTCTTCATCTACAAAGCCTTGTTTCCATTTCATTTTTTTATCATTTCCTTCCTTCTCCTTTCCTTTTGAACAATGTATTCCTATTTCACAATATCTATTATACATTTTGGTTCTTATTTACAGTTTCAGTTTCTCACACCAAAGAGATAATGCAATGTTCACACATGAGTGTCTGATTTATTTCACTTAAGAGTATGATCTCATCCATTTAGCTATTAATGACTCAAGTTTATCCTTCTTTATGACTAAGTAGTATTCCACTGTATAAAAAAAACTCACCTTTTATATCCATTTATCAGCTGATGGGCATTTGAGTTGTTTGCAAGACTTAGCTACTAAATAAAAAATGTGTACTGCTGGCAAAAAACAGAACTGAGGATCAGTGGAACAGTTAGAGGATGCAGAAACAACCCCAAACATACCAAGACACCTTATCTTTCACAAAGAGGTCAAACACCTTTACTGGAAAAAGGATAGCCTTTTTAATAAATGGTGTTGGAAAAACTGGCTTTCCACATGCCAAAGGCAAAAACTAGACCCATGTCTCTCACCATGCACTAAACTAAAATTGAAATGGATCAATGATCTAGATATTAAAACAGAAACACGAACTCAGCTGGAAGAGAGAATAGTTAGAACTCTTGAACACATAGGAGGAAGCAAAGATTTCATGAACAAAACGCTCATTACACAGGAGATACTGCAAAGAATCAACAACTCGGATCTCATTTTATTAAAAGTTTTGCACAGCAAAAGAAATCACCAACAGAGTGAAAAGACAACCCACAGAGAGTGGAAAAAATTTAGCCAGTTTTCCCTCAGATAGAGGACTAATATCTAGAACATATAAAGGACAGAAAACAATCGGGCCTCCCCCAGATTTAAAGACCCAATCCAGAGATGGGCATCTGAGATGAACATACACTTTTCGGGTGAACAAATACAAATGGCAAATAAACATGAGAAAATGTTCAATATCACTGGTCATTCGAGAGATGCTAATTAAAATAATACTGAGATTCCATCTCACTCCAGAAAAAATGGCTATCATCAAGAAATCAACCAGTAACAAATGCTGGAGGGGCTGTGGTGAGAAGGGAGGCCTTCTCCACTGGTGATGGGAGTGTGGACTGGGACAAGCACTGTGGAAATTACTGTGGGGATTCCTCAGCTAGGACTAGAAGTCCCACTTCTCCCAGCTAGCCCCCTTTTGGGTATCTCACTGGAATAATTAACAGTATCATACCACACCAATACATGCACATTTATATTTATAGCTGCTGGTTCCTTTCCTCTGAGTGACCAGGCAACAAAGCACGGGGATTCTGCATACCTTTCGTCCTTTCTCATCTCACCCTGGTCTTCTCTTCTTGCTCTACTTCTCTTTCTCAAGCAGCGGACTTTTGACCTGAGACGGGTTCTTCATTAAGTCCAGTGACAGACCACAAGAAGACAAGAGACATCCAAGACACCCACAAAAAGGATTAGCTGCAACAATGAGAAAGTTGTCACTTTCTCAAAGTGACTTTTTAAGCGAAAACTCAGTGAAAATAATTAATTTTTTCCTGATGATTTTATTTTCTGCCTGAACAAAACTAGTGTTTTATATTGTGTTCACAAAGTTCCTGCTGCCTGAGTTAAGTCACACATGGCTGGAATTTCTACCCTGGAGCCTTTGTTTTGATTATATGAGAATAGTGAGACTCACTCCTGAAATCTCCTACTATCCATCATAGATCTCTCTTCTACCCTGATTTGCTGCTTTCTCTGTCAGAATGTCAAGAACCAAAACAGTAATACTGTTTTGAGTAAGTACTCAAAGCACTGCTGCTATGAGGCCAGAACTTTCCTCAACATTATACCTATATTAATTCATTTAATACTTACACCCAACCTCCTTCATAACTGCAAAGAAGTTTGAGGACAAGAATTGCTGGTCAGAACTACGGTAGGGGTCATTGTTAAACTATAGAGACATTTAGTCACAAAGAGTTATTCTCAACAGAGGACTATTTTGGTAATGTGTGGAGACACCTTTCATTCTCTTAATTGGAAATGATGCTACTGGTGTCTGATAAGTAGAGGCAAGCTGTGAAATATTCCAGACTATACAAACTCCCCATATCAGAGCCATCCACACTGATGCACAGACTGAGAAACTCTGGTAACACATGATATAATTGCTCTTGTCTGGTTTGTCCTAATTCAAATCCTGATCCTACAACTTACTTTCTAAGACTTTAGAAAATAAAAGTTGCTTAATCTCTTTATGGCCTAGTTTTCTTATTTTAAAAATAAGAATGATGATAGTAATGTTACATTATAAGATTAATGCCTGATCAAATGTATTAATGTATGCAAAGTGTTTAGCTCAGTATTGAGCATGAAGCAGATACTTTATAAATTAGCCGCTAGTCTATTTAACAGAGACTTTTTGACCTTAGAAGACAAACTGAGCTTCTTATTAGTCTTAACAGAAGTCTTGAGAGGATGGCATCAGTTCTTAACCCAAAAGGGATAGGTGTTCTCCATCTTAATCCTAAAGAGAATGTCCCATTGTAGCTGACTAGGAGGGTTAGGGAAAATGACCTTGAGTGTGTTTCAGTGGTTTGTCTCTTTACCATAGTTGTTGAACCGCCTATTACAATTTCCTCTATCCTGTGCTTACATTTTTTTACCTTGCTCTTTCCACTCCTATCTTCCAAGGCTGACGATATCTCGTTTTCCCTGCATCATCACACAAGGCAATACATGCAGTGAGAAGGGAGCCTGTTATCTGAGTCTGCCACCCTCTCCACATTTGGTGTGTTCTCAGCACACGGAGGAGGAAGGCTATGCCTATATATGGGTTGACATCATAATAATCACCTAGGAACTGTGCCCAGGAAAGAGGCACTAACTCACTCGAGTTTTCCAATAAGTGAGCGAGTGAGAAACACCTAGCCTCTGCTTTCCCACTTCCATATTCTTTTCACTCCCCGCCAGAGAAAAGTCAGTGAACTTTGTATGCCTACTTCTCAGCTTGACGGTGTCTCACACAATTATTTACCGCTCTTTTGTGGTGGAAGTCTGCTATATAGTTTGAATGTGACCTCAAAAAATTCACGTGTTGGGAACACTCCCCCAATTCACGTGTTAATAGTATTTAGAAGTGAGGCTTTGGAGAGGTAATTAGGATTGAATGAGGAAATGAGGGCTCCATCTCAATAGAATTAGTGGCTTTATTTTGTGGTTTGTGTCTGGATCTCTCACCAAAGCCTATGCAGGTGGGGCTTTGTAGAGGTGGCTGGATCTAGGGTGTGTGATGCTAGGATCAAAAATGTGCTGCTGGGATTGATTTATGGTGTGATGCTGGGATTAAGGCTGACCCACCCTAGGTGTGAGTGCTACCTGCCTAAAGGATAGGTAACCTGAATAGAATATAAGAGACAGAAAGAGATTCATTGGTTGTTGCTTGCTGCTTGCTGTTTGCTGTCTTCTGCCTTTCATGAACTGTTTCTCCTCTGTGATGCCTCTCTGCCATGCCACCCTGCCTTGGAGCCAGCCAACCATAAAACTGAAACCTCTACAAACTATGAGGAAAATAAACCTTTCCTCCTTTAAATTGGGATATTGGTCATTATGTCTCTGCAATGAGAAAAGGGACTAAGACACTTCATAAGAAGAGAAGAAAGGTTCAGGTTGTATGCTTGCTTTCTCACTACGCGATGCCTTCTGCAGTTACACTGCAAGAAAGCCCTCTTCAGATGCCGGCATGATGCTGCTGAAGTACCTTTCTTCTAGAACTGCAGGAATAAATCTGTCCCTTCTAAATTACTCACTCTCAGGTATTCAGTAACAGAAGAAAATGGACCGAGACAGAGTCCCACTTGGAATCTGAGTTGGGCACATGATTATTACCTTTTATTTATTTTAAAGACAAAAGAATGGAGACATATAAGCCAGAATAACACATAAACAATACAGGAAATACAAAATTATATGAATATAGTAGGGAATTAGCACTGGATGTTGTATTACATAATGTTATCTTCACATTAGTTAACACATAAACATTTAAGGAAATACCAAATTATAGAGAAGATAGTATGGAATTAGCACTGGATGCTGTATTACATAAAGTTATCTTCACATCTTTTAACACAAAAACAGTAGAGGAAATACAAAATTATAGAGAACATAGTAGGGAATTAGCTCTGGATGCTGTCTTACATAATGTTACCTTCACATTTGTTACTCAGTTACACAGATGATGGCTCGTTTGATTAATCAATTTTCTCCACCCTCATCTCTGTTGTTCTACCACTCAGTCATCTTCCCTGTAATAATAACTGTACTTTTGGGTTTATTTATACCCTTGGATTCTCACCTTGGGAAGAGACCTAGCTGCTTCAGATTATGCTATAACATACATGGGTGTATACAAATTGCTATGGTAGGAGGTGGAAAAGCACCTGTGCTCACAGTGGACTGCCCAGCTCTGCCCTGACGCTGCACCTTGGGGTCAGGGGGTGGGTCAAGTCCACGGGGTGCCCACAGCAGACTGCCCAGCTCCGTGTGGGAGTCCACGGGGCACCCACAGCAGATTGCCCAGATCCGCCCTGCCGTCATGCTGCAGGGGGGGCCAGGTGGAGTCCACGAGGCACCCACAGCATACCACGCAGCTCCACCCCATCGCTGTGCTATGGGGGGGCGGGTCCAGTCCCTGGGGCGCCCTCAGAGGTCCACCCAGCTCGGCGCAGGAGTCTGTGCCACGCCCCTCTCCACCCTGTCGCCTCAATGCCGGAGACCCTGTCTAAGTCTTCAGGGTTCTCATGTAGCCTGGAGAGAGCCCCTTCCCCCCTCAGGCTACTGAGCTCCCGGTCAATACCCCCAGATTCCCTTATAGGCCGCTAGCATCTCCCTATAGGTCGCCTATGACTCTTTGGAAGTCGACCCCCCCCCCCCCGAGTAAGAGAACTGGGTCTGCACCCTAATTCCTCCTCCCACCTCTTGATCTCCAGTATTGCCGTTCCCCTCCCCTTGCAGCCGGGCATTGGACGAACTTACAATGCTTGGCACCAGGGCTTGAAATCTGCCCCACCTGTGCTTACTGTGGTAGTCCAGGGTATGAACTGAGTTTAGAGATTAGTTCTACAATAGAGTTGTAGGATTTTCTCGGGTCTGCTGTGTAGAGTACATTGTTGTTTTTCAGACTCCTGGACTCTGCTTTTCACCTAATTTGTTGCTATGGGTTCATGCAAGGTTCATATGTGCAAGCAGTAAGGAGACCCTCTTGGTGCTCATATTAGTAGTTTGGGGTGAGTCCTGAAGCCCATGGATTCGTCCCATTGCTGTCAGGAACAGGTGGTCACTGCGCAGGCTGCAGAGTCTCAGGGTGCTCACAGAGGGAGTTCAGGGTGGGAGCTGAAGCCCGGTAACTCAGCTCATGCTTCCTGCCTGATGCTGGAGTGACAAGGGCATGGGGCCACGTGATCCACCTCCATCTGCATCTCCCTCCTGTTGCCGTGCTCCAGCCCCTGCCTGTTCCCTGGCTGGATCCCTGGGAGCCGCTGTGGTTCCAGGGTTGCTGCCGATGCTCCCCGCTGCTCTCCACCGCCAGTAGCCACTCACACAGTGGAGAGGCAGGAGGCCACAGCCTTGGGGCAGGCACAGAGCCGGGTGTGGTGGGCTGTGTACCGGTTGCTTTGACTCTACCTTACCTCCAGGCGCTGATTAGGAAGGTTGCTGCAGGGTGGGGAGTCTGCCCCAGTGGCTGTCGTGGTAACTTCTTATCCTCACACTGGGCTCGACAACTGCTCCCGACCGCCATTGCCTCTTTTCCTGGCTGCACCCTCCTCTCTCCAGCCCTGGACCAGCTCTCGGAACTCCGCTCTCCCCTGGTCGAGTCAGGAGGCTTCCATGAGCGTGCATCACCGAAGCTGAAGCTGCGTGTACCGGAACGAGGGTGTGGGCCAAGGGTGTATTTGGAGCGGTGGCTTCCTCCTTCTCCATCTCCTCTCCTTCCAACTGTGCCATGGCAGATCTCCGATCCTTTCCTCCACAAGAGGTTTTGCTTAGTCTTTCCGAGGGCTTCAGTTCCCATTTCAGATCCTTCCTGGGTTCAACATACACACCTCTCTCCTTTCTGTCCTTCTCATATTGCTATATTCCTTTGTCTGGGTGGCAATCCTCTGAGAGGTTCTCTCTCTGCTGCCTACCCAGTCGCCATCTTGGTAATTCAGTGCCTGGGTACATGATTATTATTCAGAACGACTGGGCATATCTGAGTAGACCTGCTAGACAATTTCATTAGAAAAGGGAGAACATTTTGTGAAGGCAAGATGCAGCTTGATGAGTTCTGTCTGGTTCAGGATGATAGTGGTAAGAGGCAGTTCTGAATGCAGAATGGTGTTTGTCCACTAACATCCTTGAGGTTAAGTCTTTTCTCAGGCTGATGAGTTTACATTCATCCTGTGGTGAGCAAAGGAGCAGTGAGCAAACTTGAAGGTGATTTAATATCAGGAAAATATTGCAAAAATCTTGTGCTTAGGGAGCACACCTATGGATCTACTTCACATAATGTGAAACAAAACAGAGCGCAGGAGAGTTTGGCCTATGGAGGATTTTCTGCCTCAGCTGAGGAGAAAAGAGCTGTTGTGGGAGGTCATGGAAATAATCATCAGATGCCTGGGGAGAAAATGGCAGAAAAGATGGGGCGCATGAGAACCTCACTGAGAACTCACTAGAATTTCTTTGGAAGTATTTTTTTCAAGTGAGAGCCTGTGAGCTCTGACTTGTGATGTTACCACAATGGTATGTACTTCCCTGCGGAAATGTATGGTACTTAAAATTTCACAAAGATTTTGGTCCCTCAAAATACTAACAAATACTGCAGTTTGTTACACTTTTCTTTCAGTGCTTCAAATTGGCATATTCCCCTGGCATGCACTGTAGACTATGCTTTTCAAAAGCCTGTAACGTGTTTCTAGAAATAATATCCTTACAGAACAGCCTGAAAATGCTGGAAGAATGGTCTCATCATGTCATTATAAAATACCTCAGTATCAGAAAAAGCATTTGCAGCAATCAAAACACATTAGTTTTAAACGAAATTCTGTGTTTTAGACCACAACTACCATATTCATAATGAAGCAGCTTAAACGTAAGTGAAGACTACAGAAATGTCAAGCAAAGTACAACTGCCAAGGTTATACAGCCATTGGCGAATGTTTGAATGGCAGCCTAGTTCTGGGTTTCAAAAAGTTGGAAAAAATGCTTTCCGAGAGAAGTTCAAGCAAAGGTACATTTGGGGATTCTATACTTTAAATTCACTCATCCAATATGAGAGCTGCTATGTGTGCCTCATGCTGGACTAGGTAATAAACATGGTGGAGATATCGTGAAGCTCACAGGAGGAGACTGGTAAAGACAGTTAGTGTCACAGTTGTCTATTACTGCTAAGCCGACCACCCCCAAACTTAGGAGCTTAACATAGCTTTGTATTATCTCTTATAATTCTGCGGGTAGACTGCCTATAGCTGGATGGGTCTGACATCCTCAGCCAGACTCTCTCTTGTGCGAGATGGTGGCTTTAGCTAGGTTACTCGTGATGTGTCTACTTGCTTGTCTCAAGTGTTGGCAGCGTTGGCTGGAAGTCTGGGACATCTCTCTTTTTTTCTTCATATGACCTCCCAATAGTTTGGGCTTATTTAAACAGGTTCCTTATCTTACATCTCAAAAGCAAAAAAGCAGGAACGGCCATGTCTTCTGACGACATAAACTTAGAACTGGCAGTGTTACTACTATCATATCCTACGGGTTGAAATGAACCATGAGGCCCACTCAGATTCAAAACATGAAGACTAAACAAAGCCACAAACACAGAACATGTAGTCTTTTGTGGGCCACTTTTGGGGAGAGCTAAGGTAATACCAGTGACAGAAAGATAGGGCAAGTGAGTTCTGGGTTCAGGCAAATGAAAAAAAGATTAATTCATAAATAGATGAAAGTATGTTAACTAGGATAAACATCAGATACTCCCAAATACATGAAGTTATATCCATATGTATTAGTTAGAGTTTACAAGAGGAACAGATATAACGCACGATATATAAATGTACTAGAAATTACAAGTTTGGCTCACAATGGTCAACCACAGAGTTGGATGAGGAAGGGTGCAGAGGGTGTCTGCATGCTGGAGACTGAAGAGCCCAGTCAAAGGCCTGGAGCTCACTGCGGTGTTTGTCTAAGTCCGTATCATGAGGCTGATAGGTCTATGATGGAATGTTGAAGAATCTATGGTGAAGGCCAAGGAGTCTGCACCAGAAGGCTAAAGAGTCCCAGGTGGAATCTGAACAGTCTGCACCAGAAGCCAGGAGAGGACCAGGCTGAAGGCGGAGACTGGAGCTCTTTTGAAGAAGCAGCAGTTAATCCTTTTTTTTTATTGTATGCAGCCTACCCACTGGGGGCAGAGAGGTGATCCTCTAGATCCACACCATCTCCATGCTTTTCCCTTGCACAGGCTCAGGATCAATACGAAGTAAGGACCCTGCTCTCTGCTCAGTCCCATAGTTAACCTTTTAAACTTTTAAAATTGACACAATGAACAACATCCTAGAGCAAGAAGGGTCTGTGTTTTTCCCCAGGATGTAGAACCGCGGAGTCACTTAGTTAAGCTTTTAGACTCCTCAAGTTAATACAATGTATCAACCCTAACACACTGCTTGAATTTTTTCTTACACCCCCCCAAAAGATGCATTGTGTGACAAAGAATTGGATGTGGGTGACCTTGAGTTTTCCATCCTAAAAATATGTGCCAGGTAATAAAAAACCCGACCTTATTCATTTGCACGGTAAGAGATAAAAATGTGAAGAGAGAGACAAGAAACTTAAAGAGGGAGAGGCTGAGGAAGTACTTATTGATGCCCTGTGTCTTCTTGGGCAGTTAGAATTATTAGAGTTAAGAAGAGTGGGATTATGTTTAGCATGTTGGAAGGAGAATGGGAAAAGGCTCCACACAGAGGAACACAGAGTGCTGAGAAGCACCTGGCCCAAGGGATATTGGACTTATCAACACATAGGAGAGGTCATTGGCACGGCTCTGTAGTCTTCGTTTACACACTTTGGAAACTTGGCATAGAAACAGAAATGAGTAGTTAGGTCCTTAGAAAGGAATGAGTTATGAATATTACAACTGAGTTCCTTCTTCAGGGAAGACTTTGTAGAGGCCATTTGAAAATCTTGAAGGTATGACATTTCAGGGTCCTCCATCTGTCAGCTGCCTACAAGGGCACATTCAAGTTCCCGCTTGGTGACTGCTACCCAGTATACTCTATATGTAAGACAAGGCTTACAGGTCTCCTGCCAGCTGATTTCAAGGTGGGAGGATTAATTTATACATTTATCTCAGTGATATTTTTATACTGGCAATTTATAAAGTGTTTTTTAAAAAAAAAATTTCATGATGTGAGCCATGCATGTTTAGTAAGAAAATCTCAAAATATAGATAAAAGGTAATCTAAAAGTATACTAATTATTCATCTCAGAAATAATTGTCAACCATGCAAGACAGATTCCAGCTTTTTCCTTATGAATTTATAAAATTGTTATAAGTTTGTATAGGGTTGTGTCTCATGCTCAAAATTAGTTACAGAATTAGGGAGGTCAGTGAAAAATGAAACTGTGGGGCCATCATTCACATGTTAAGAATTTCAGCCAGGCATGGTGGCACACACCTGTAATCTCAACACTTGGGAGGATGAGGCAGGAGGATCGTTGCAAGTTCGAGACCAGCCTGGGCTACAAAGTGAGCTCAAAGCCAGCCTGAACTGCATAGTGAGACCTTGTCTCAAAAAGACAAAAAGAAAAAGAAAAGAACTTAAAAATAGCAACAGTAAAGCACTAAACCCACAGTGGATCCTTTTAAGTGAGGGCCTAGGGTGCATGCTCATAAAGTCAATCCTGCTTACACCCTAATCTTTAACATAAACAACATATTGGCCATGGAACTTTCTTCTTTCTTTCTTTCTCTTATCTTCAAGGACCGCTCTGGCGTTTATAAAATGCTTACAGCTGCAAATGTGGGTAAGGCCAGACTAAGGGAAGAACTGGTTGGTTGTTTTCAGATATGCTCCTTTTTCTCTACTAGGTACCAGTTTTCCTACCTTTATTATTTTATTAGAACATGTTTGTAAGGTATAATGCCTTGTGGGGAGCTGATACACATGCACACCACATCTTAATTCTTTTACATCCCCTTCCATCTCTTGGTCCCCTTCCAAGAAGGCTGAAAAAGATTTACCACCCAAGTACCTACTATTTATCTTTTATTTTATTCTTTATTTGTACTTTGAATTTTTCACATGAGACAAACCATATAATATTTAAGCTTGTGTGTCTGATTTATGTCACTTAGCATAATGGACTCAAGATACATCTCTTTTCCTAAAAATGACTCAAGTTTATCTCTCTTTATGTCAGAATCACCCTCCATTGCATGTAAATATGGTATTTTCTTAATCCATTTATCTGTTGATGGACACATAGGCTGCTTCCAAGATTTGACTATTATAAGTTGTGCTTCTGTGGACATGGGTATGCATGTATCACTGTAGTGTGGTGCCTTTAACTCTTCCTGGAAAATACTAAACAAAGAATATCTGGGTCAAATGGAATTTCTAGTTTTAGTTTTTTGAGGAATCTATACTGATTTCCATAGCTGTTGCACTAGTTTACATTCCTATCAACAATGCAGAGGAGTTTCTTTTTCTCTGCAGCCTCTCCAGTATTGGTTATTGTATGATTTCTTGATGACAACCATTCTTTCTGGAGTCAGGTAGGATCTCAGTGTTTTTTAAATCTCAATTTCTCTAATGGTCACAAATGTTGAACATTTCTTCATGTATTTATTGACAGTTTGTACTTTTTCTTCTGAGAAGTGTTTGTTCATTTCACTTGCCCATTTTTAATTTGATCTTTTATGGGGAGGGGTCTAAATTTTTGAGTTTTTATATACTGTAGTAGTCTGTCTAAGGAATAGCTAATGCAATTTTTTTGGCTATTGTGTAGGTTATCTTTTTATTCTGTTGGTTATTTCTTTTGCTGTGCAGAAGCTTTTTAAGTTGATATACAGTGGTACCTCATTTCATGAACTTAATTCTTTCCACAATTTTGGTTGTAAACTGAATTGGACCAGAAACAAATTTCCCCATAAGGAGAATGTTGAACCTAACTATTGAATTTTAACCTAACTATTGAATTTAATTTGGTTCTTATCTAATTTGGTTTGTGATCAGAATCTTGGAAAGAATTAAATTCATGAATTGAAGTACCACTGTAATCCCATTTGTTAATTCTTGATGGTATTTCTTGTGCAATTGAGGTTCTGAGCAGATAGTCCTTGCCTATGCATCTGACTTTAACAATTTTACTTGCTTTGTCTTCCAGCAGGGTGTTTCTCTCCTAACATTTAGTTATTTGATCACGTTTGTGTGCTGATTTTGTATCTTGCTATGTGTTGTATCCTGAATTTTTAAATTCTAATAGTCTATTGGTGGATTTGGGGAGGTCTATGTAGAGAGTCACATTATCTACAAATAATAATTTGATTTCTTCTTTTCCTATAAATATTCCTTTTATTTGTTCTCCTTGCCTAAGTGCTCTTGTCAATGTTTCAATGTTGCTAATATTGGACAGGAGTGGTGATAGTGGACATACTTGCCTTGTTCCTGATTTTAGAAGAAAGGCTTTAAGTTCACCTTGCATTTAATAAGATGTTGGTAGTAGGTTTGTCATAAGTGGCTTTCATCAAATTGAGAGAAGGTTCTTATATATATATTTTCTTCAGTGTTTTTATCATGAAAGGATGTTGGATTTTTTCAAAGGTTTTTTTTCTGTATCTGTTGAATTAGTCACATGATTTTTGTCCTTGCTTCTGTTTATGTGATGTATTACATTTATTGATCTGCATATGTTGAACCATCCTTGCATCCTTAGTATGAAACCTACTTGGTCATGGTCTATGATATTTTTGATGATTATTGCCCTCTATTTGCCTGTACAGTAAGTCCCTGATTTAGGAACATTTGAGTTGCAAATTTTCTTTTCTTTTTTTTTTTTTTTTTGGCGGTACTGGTGATCGAACTCAGGACCCTGTGCTTGCTAGGCAGGCACTTATTCCACTGAGCTATATCCCCAGCCCTGAGTTGCAAATTTTCATGGGTATAAATTGGACTTTGCATTCTATTTTAAAAAATGTTTCACTTTGTTTATGTGTCAAAGGCGTATAAGGCTCACTTTATTTTATTTACAAGCAGATCTGACTTACATATGTGCTCCCAGATGGAACTTGTTCATAAATTGGGGATTTACTGCATCTTTTTGAGGATATTTGCATCTATAGTCATTAAAGAGAGTGGCCTATAGTTCTTTTTTTTTTTACTTGGGTCATTATCAGGCTTTGGAATCAGGGTAATTGTAGCTTCCAGGAATGACTTTGTGGGGCTTCTTCCCTTTTAAAGTTGTATTGGCTTAATCTAGTGATTATACCCTTATGAAATGAAGGACGTTTAGACACAGTGACACAAAGGAAGAAAGCCATGCAAAGATGGAGGTAGATAGGGTGATGTAGCTATAAGCCAAGGGACACAAGATTGTTGGTATCCACAAGAATCCAAAAGGGAAGCAAAAAACAAATTATCTCTCTAAGTTAAGAGAAGAAGTCAACCCTGTCAACACCTTGATTTCATAATGCTAACCTTCTCAATAGTGAAAAAAATTTTTTGAAAAATTTTAAGCAAATAGACACAATCTTACTTATGATCATTTCAAAGTAAAAACATCATGGAGAATGGGTTTTAGAGGACCAAAGATGTCAGTAGGGAGACACGTAAGGAGGCTTTTACACTGGTCTGGGCAAGTGATGACAGTAGTAACAAAAATGATAAAAAGTAGTTAGACCCAAACATATTTTGAAGGTAGGGATGATGGGATGGCTGGGTGGATTGGAGCAGAAGACTAAAAGAGAGGAACCCAGGATGACGCCAAGGCTGTTGGTGGAACATTAGGTGAATTGGGCTGTTTCACGCTGAATGGGAACACTCAGAAAAGAGCGGGTCTGTAGAAACTCAAGTGTTCTCAGGATTAAGTGCCCCATCAGATTTCTCAGCAAAATGCCGAGTTACTACTATCATTTCAAGTCCAATCCCTCAGTTAGTTGAGAAGCTGGAGTAGCTGCAAACTCCAACAGATTCCCCATAGGGCTCACCTTATGAAGCAGTCTGCCTGAAAATGAAGTTTGAAGAGAGGCAGAAAAGTGTGATGATATTTTTTGATGTTTTGCAGATGTACATACATATTTAAATCATGTGAGTAGAATTTCATTTCTAATATTACTCAGTATATTCATAATCACAAGTAATTATTGAATTTAGTCACTATAGAATAAAACATGCATGTATTCTCTCTTCAGGTCTCCAAAAGTAACGTACATTTCAGACTTTTTAATCTCCACAACCAATTAGTATTACCGTACCTACAGAGATGGCTTTCTCAGGGGTACTTACAAGAATTTCAAAAATTGAAAGCTACTCCCTTGATCCTTGTATATGGAAGTGAACTCTGAGTTATTTGAAAGTATGTCTAAATTCCTAGCAATGACTATTGCATGTAGCTCATACTAAGAAACTGACAATACTAGCATACTGGAAAAATTTTGACAAATGGTTAAAATAGGTATTTGTTCTCATTGTCAATTTAGTTTATATTTTACTTAATTGAAGCATAGCTTTTAAAAAAGCAAATATGGGATAGCAAGGTAAATATGCATTTTCAACAAGGTTTTAGTACTTAAGGTTGATGACTCATATATTTATTGATGAGTGTGGAAGATTGAGAAAGCTCAATTTAGAGCATTTAGACAAATGAATGTTTTAATTTCTAAATGAGAAAATTGAACTGCACTAAGGTAAACAATTTTTTTCAATGCTGCATAAAGAGTCATGCTGGTAATACATCTATAAATCCTTAATGTGCATATGTATTATCATAAAGATATTTGGTGAGTCTTATAATTATTCTTTTTTATTAAGTTTTTGGTACAATTTAGATATACATAATGATCATATTCATTAGAGGGAATTTGTAACTGTTTATAATATATCTTGATTCCTCTTTTTTTCCTAGTCCCCTCCCCTCTTTTCAACCCCTCATCCCCTCCTTATTTACAAAACTTTGTTTCCATTTTATCCTTCTTTTATCAGTTTTTCCTTGGCCATACTCCCAAAACTGTCATAAAGATTTAATGCAATTCAATAACAATACCATTAGTATGCTTCACAAAACTAGAGAAAACATTCCTAAAATACATTTGGAGCCAGAGGAGACCTAGAATAGCAAAATCAACTCTAGTCAACAAAGGCAAGGCAGGGGACATCACAATACCTGATTTGAAATTATACTACAAAGCTATTGTGGTAAAAACAGCATGATACTGGCAAAGAACGGAACTGAGTATCAGTGGAACAGTTAAAGGATGAAGAAACTACTTTGAATACACTCAGACACCTTATCTTTCACAAAGAGGCCAAATACCTTAACTGGAAGAAAGATAGCCTCTTCAATAAATGGTGCTGAAAAAACTGGCTTTCCATGTGCCAAAGGCAAAAACTGGACCCATGTCTCTCACCATGCACCAAAGTAAAATTGAAATGGATCAAAATCTTAATATTAAAGTAGAAACACTAAATCAACTGGAAGAGAGAATAGGAAGAACTCTTGAACACATAGGTGTGGGCAAAGACTTCTTGAACAAAACCGTCATTGCAGAGGAAATACTACAAAGAATCAACAACTGGGATTTCATTTTACTTAAAAGCTTTTGCATAGCAAAATAAATCACCAACAGAGTGAAAAGACAACCCACAGAGTGCAAAAATATTTTAGTCAGTTTCCCCTTAGACAAAGGATGCATATCTAGAACATACAAAGGACTGAAAAAACAGAACCCCCTCCCCTCAAATTTAAAGACCCAATCCAGAAATGGGAATCTGAGATAAATACACACTTCTGAGATGAACAAATACAAATGGCAAATAAACATATGAAAAACTGTTCAACATCACTGGTCATTCAAGAGAGACAAGTGAAAATAACACTGAGATTCCATCTCACTCCAGAAAGAATGGCTGTCATCAAGAAATCAGCCAATAACAAATGCTGGAGGTTCTGCAGTGAAAAAAGAACGCTTCTCCACTGTTGGTGGGAGTATTGACTGGAGCAACCCTTGTAGATATCAGTGTGGAGATTCCTTGAAAAACTAAGATTAGAGGTTCCATTTTACCCAGCTGTTCCTCTTCTGAGTATCTTCCTGGAAGAATTAAAAACATCATAACAGCCATATATGTGCACTCATGTTTATAGCAGCACAGTTTGCAAGAGCTAAATCTTGGAAACAACCCAAATGCCTGTCAACCAATAACAGATAAAAAAGATGTGCATTTTTATACAATGGAATACTATTCAGCCATAAAGAAGGATAAACTTGAGACATTTCTGGGTAAATAGATGCACCTTGAGACCATACTCTTAAGTGAAATAAATGGAACACACATGAGTAAATATAGTCTCCCTGGTCAGACGAAACTAAAAGAGTAAATAAGGACCAAAATATACAATAGACATTGTGAAATAGGAAGAAATTTTTCAAAAGGACAGAGGAACTAGGGAGGGGGGTTGGAGAAAGGACCAAAGACGAAAGAAAACAAGAGATAAAACACTGACAAGAAATAAAAGACTGATTTTTAATGCTTTGATTCAGCCCATGCCTCAAGACCATTCTGTTCATTTAAGTTTTCATTAAATCAACAACTTTTCCCTTTCTTTTTTTGCTTACACTGATTTAAATTGGGCTTCTATTATTTACCTCCAACGACAAACCCCAGTACACTAAGAAACATGACTCAGAAAAGAGTCTAAAAGAATTGGTGATGCTGCAAGGTGCTTTCCACATTGGTAAAGTTCTGAAAAATAGTTTATAATCTATTTCCACTTGTTTGCAATGGAATGAAAGAATTGGAGGTTTCTACAAGAGGGGCTACAATATTAAAACATTACTTCTTAAGCAGAATTTAAGAACAAAATCTCAGTTCCTGAGAAAGAGGAGAGAGAGACAGAGACAGAGGGCAGGACGAGTTGCTTCTGAGCTGTGTCTTTAGCCAAGCTCTCTCCCTGGGACACAGCACGGTAGCCTCCCATCACGGGGTACACGGAAGCAGCAGTGGCCCCAGGTAACTGGCATTCTTGAAAGCCAGCTCTCTCATCAGCCGCAGCCTCCCGGGCTTCAGAATGAGGTTTCTTCTGCTGAGAGCTGGCTGGTGCCTCTCACCCTAGATCCTGTGAGGCACATCCTTGTGGCTTAGCTCAGGCAGAGAAGTGTGGCACTCATTTCTGAGGCTCTGCTGGAAAGGAAAAGCAAGGCCGGGTTGGGAGTATCGTTAGCTTAGCCTTATTAATAAAATAGGATTAATGATTTATTCATAGCTGGGACAATGCAGCTCTGCTCTGGAGGACAGCACAGGGCTGTTACATTAGAGATGAGTAGCTACCGTGGAAGAGACACGCGCCTTCCTAGAAATGGTCTCGGGCTGTTTCTGAGAGGCAGTGAGCAGCTTTATCCGACCAAGTCAGAGCTTGCAGGCAATTATTTGTCTACTGTGGCTGTTGTAGAATAAATGCTGGAGATAGAGGTCCCTGGAAAGATGCAGCTTGTGCTTCCATTTCTCATCTAATGAGTGTTTGTTCACCTTCTGGCTTTATCCTCTCTTCCTCAGAACCTGGAAGATGCCGGAGTTTGTAATTCAAGATGTGCTACCTGGGGAATATTGGTATAATCCACATCTGACCGTGATCTCCATCAAAGGCGGATCATCCCTGGAAGCAGAAGAGACACAGTATTCGTTCGGGCTTTTCCGGTGCAAGGCTAAGCATATACTATTTTTAAAGATTAAATCCTTTAAAATTGTATTTCTTCCTTCCCAAATGAACTGCTATATTTTAATAAATAGCTAGGAAAGAGATTTAATGCACTGCAGGACCCTGATAACAGAAAGAGTTAATTTTATTTTTAAATGCCTGTTACTCTCACTCTCGTCAAGGAGAGGACAGGTGGCTGAGAGTCTACCAGTTTGTTCGATGATTATTTACTTGCTGTGGCTCAGGGGGCAAGAGGAGTCAGGACTTGACAATTTCCAGGAAAAAAAAAAAAAGCAAGAGAAATCACTTCCCAGCAAACTAAAGCACGCTTGGCTGGAATGAGCAAAAATCAGATCTATTTGCTGCCACGCTGCTGTGTTTGCTCCCATCTGAGCCTCCCCAGCCTCCTAGATGATTTCAGGAGATTTAGATCAAATGTCAGAAAGGAGAGTCGGGTTTTATCCCCGTTGGTGCCCGACTAGAGGGGAGAATTCAAGGCCACAGGAGGCACGGAAGGGAAACCTCATTGCTGGTGCATATGCTTCCACACAGCGAGCCTTCCCGAGAGACTCCCTCCTCTCTGCTCAGCTCCCCGAGAACAGATCAAATGTTTCAAAGTATTTCCACCTTTACTAATTTTTAATGCCTCTGCCAGAGTCGGACTTGCCTACTAGGAAAAAAAAAATTCTATGCTCGCTGAAACAGCCAAAAATAAAAGTGATCCTTGAACGGTAGCACATTTAACTTCCTCCATAACTACCAGCAGGAGCGAGAGAATATAGATTTTGCCCAACATATTAAGCATTAAAAATGTCTTGGGGAAATGATCACACTGGAACTCAGAATACGTTTAAATATTATCCTCAAAATTCAGAGGTTCCATACAAAAGAATCAGAGGCTGTCACCCTGATCCCTCCCCGCAGCTCCTCCAGCTTGCAGCCCCACCCTGCACACTCTGCTTCTCTGCTCCTTTGCCTAGTTTTCCCCCCAAAACCACACACCAGGGTCGGTGTGGCGGCCAGGAATGTGACCCTAGCATTTGGTTTCTCAGGCCATCAGAAGATAACGCTGCCTGAGTGCAGTTGCAGAAATTACAGCTAATTATACGCTCCACGCTTCCTGCAAAAGATACATATTTTAAGCTGCTGGGCCGACTTTCTCCCTTGGCTGTATTTAAAGGTTAGTTTCTGACCTGCTTCCTGGTTTAATGGAATAGTTTAAATATTACAAATCATTACTTGGTTCTAATGAATTATATCTCCCCTGGCACCTCACAAAATCCTTATCGAGCCAGAGGAAATAGTTAGAAGGAACAGGGAGTCTCCATGATAATAAACAGAATAACATGCCCCAGGCTTGCAGGTTTCAGGATCCCCGGCTTCTTGGGTGGTTGAAAGCTTTTGGCCCTCGGCCTCACACTCCGCCGAGCACCTGAGGCGTGTGGCTGAGCAGCGTGAGCCCCCACTCCCCGCCTCACACGATTGTTCGCTCAGTTTAATTGTCAGCTCCTGCTAAGAACATGTAACATCTCATTTTCCCAGAGATTGTGGAAGTTTTGAGCTTCCCTTGTGGTCAATTTGGGTAGCCCAGTGCACATCGTTTCCTTCCTTAACACCTAAATGGTGGGATAGTCAGAGCCTACCCATGGAGGCCTTTTTGTAAATTCCGGTTGCCAATTCTTGTGAAGATAGGAACCCACTTTCTCTTTGTGTGTAATTAATTGTGTGGCAGTTTTTCTCACCCAACCCTGCCTACTTATATCTACGGCCAATCTGATTAAGTACAAGAAAGTAACCCAAATACATATATACAGAAACAAAAGTTACATTCCAGGCATGGAATCAAAGAGCGCAAGTCTTCCCTTCTTCCTCCTCAGAGCTAGAGACAGAAAACTGAAATCTGGTGGTTGCAGAGGACCACAACATAAGACTGTCCAGAGCTCCATCAGCCTTGACCATGGGCTTGTGAATTTCCATCATTTGACTAAATGTGCGTATGTGAAAAACGAAGAAGACAAGCAAGTATACAGGCGACTTGTTTGGGAGGCACCGAATGTTCTGATTTTCCTCTCCATGGCAGGCGGATTTCAAAATTGCATTAAAGTTTGAATGTGCAATGTTTCCATTTCCAAGAGAAAGAAAGAATGAAAATGGAAAACCACGTCAACAGGAACCTTGGGGACGCACTCCCTGAGAGAAGTGAGGGGAAACCAGAACCCTGGCAGGGAAAAGCAGAGAGAGCACACAGTGACCATGCTAGTCAGTTTACAAGGCCAGTGACATCTAGATGTAGGGATGTCACATTAGTATTTTTTTATTTGTCCAGAGCAGAAGATAGTATAGGAAACCGGTGGTGGGGGGTGAGAGGTGGGGGATGTTTCACAAAATTCCTTTTTGCCTTAAAAGGAAATTCATCTGATGGTGTTTTAGCATCTTCATAGATACTACAGAAGGGAGGTTTTAATTTGATATCTCTGTCAGCCAGATAGTTTATCACACTCAACAGAAATGACAAGAGAAGGGGAAATGGAGGAGAAACTATTCTGGGTTAGCAAAGGATGACAACAGGATGGGAAAATCCAGCTTCACCAAATATTTATTCCTGCTTATATAAACCTCAATTAGCTATCTGAGAATACTAAGCCTCTGCTGAAGAAAGGGGACATTTAGAAACGCGGCTTGGAAGTTGGATGGTGTCAGTTATTTTGCTGTATTGTTGATTAATGTAATTGAAGTATATATTACAGAAACAGAAAAGGAAATGTGACTTCTTCAGGGACCCATTAATTTCTTAAGCATAAAGTGTTTGAAGGTTCAAAGGCTTTGTTGAAGCTTATTTTAAATTTAAAATTTCCATTGCCAAGGGATTGATTACCATTCTTACATTAGCTTTGTCAAACACCAAGTTGATCTTAGTTCTTTCAAAGTTTTGTGGCACTTAATTGTTTTCAGAGGGTTTTTTTTTTTTTTTAAGACTGTCTTACAAATCCTCTCAAGGACAGACTTGCTTTTCCTTTACAAGAACAGCAGAATGAAACTTTCTAAACTCTTAAAAGCAGTAATTCCCACTCCCTGGATCCTTGAGGTCTTGAAAGTCATTTCTGTGAGTCAGGTACCACACCCTCTGGTGCAAACACCTGCCTGTATCAGTCGGTGTTTGGTTTTCCTTCGACTTTAAAGCTTCAACTTATTGAAGCATCTTCATGCATTTGAAGATTAGTTATGTTGTGTAGGGGCTCCACAGTTAGATGTTTCTCATCTCTCCACCCCAAATGACTACACATAGTTCTTTTTATAACTCCCTCCTGTCGTCCTCTGATCACTGCTTACAGTGCTCTCATAAACAACACCCTCTGCGAGTCAGCCAACATGTCCCAGCACCAGGCTTTATTTGTGCTGTCCCAATAGCGAACTTTGTGTTCAGTTGGTAGCATTTCCAGCTCCTTGCAAAGCAAGCCAGAATAACTGTCATTTCTTCACATGGGATCAGAACAGGAAATATATCATTAAGAAATCTGGGTTAAGATGGCACTGTTGTCCAGCCGATGAAGGTGGTGTGAGGGGATCATAAGGCCAAGTTAGAAACAAACAGATTGTGACCCAAGGCCAAGTCACCCACCATTGACTTTATTTTCAATGTATTTGCTATTTATGCTCCCTCTGGGGCATTATTACCTGGACCTGAAGGCAGAGGGAGGCAGGGCCTGGGTGAAAGTGGTGTGACTTTGAAGACACTTTGCATTGGCTCCTCTCAGAGTGGTAGATCCTCAATCTGATCCTGTTCCAAACCTGCATCCCAGCCTTCTTCCTACCAATACACTTCTAGGAAGAAAGACACTCGAAGTACCTGCTCTGCATCCCCCAAACCCTGACCTAAATTGGTAGAAGAATCTAAACTGGGAAATGACTTTAATGTATTTCTAATCTCGGGTAACAGTTGCCTATTAACCAGCTGAAAATAGTAAGCTGTGAGTGAAAGTGGAAGTGTGTGTGTGTGTGTGTGTGTGTGTGTGTGTGTGTGTGCAGGGACTGGGATGCTTGGGCAGCAGCTTCCTATGACATCAGAGTGGGAGTAGCACCCATCTGCAGTTGTGTGTGGACAGACAAAGGTCTGGCAGATGGTGCTTAATAAAGGCAATGAGTGATGATGTTATGAATTAGGGATGAAAGGAGAATTGGAAGTGGAAGCACAAAACCAGAAGCTAGAGTTTCAGTAATGCTAAAATGTATCCCCTGGGACCGGTTGGTAGATAGTATGGAGAAACACTTATGGGGGCTGCACTTCCCACCCTAGGCATGCTAAAAGCCCCCTCATGGGTAGATCACATTCCAGTCTGGTGCATACCAGAAGGGAGGCTTAGCAGACCATGCTGTGGGGAATTCAAAGGCATTGGCTTTTTCAAACTTTGCAGGGCACTTTCCTTGATATTAAGGGCATGGAGACAATTGTGGGGTTTCCCACTCTCCAACAGTTTTCCTCTGTGAGGAGTTGCAGTGTCCTCAGAAAGAGAGCTGGTGATTGGTTCTTAAGGACAAGCTGTTAACAGTAAGAGAGCAAGTGCCCCCACCATTTCTCCAGCGTTCAGTGGACAAGGTGTTCTGTCGTAGAAATCATGCTCTCCAAAAGTAAAATTGAAAAACTTTAGAGAAGTTTTTTTCCCCTTGATATTCAGAATGTTTGAGACTAAAAGAGGAGAGACTGTCATATATCTGGTTGTATCATCTACTGGACACTTCCTCTCCGAATTCATGCTTTCGGGAAGATTCAAAATCATCAAGGTGAATAGTTAATTACACCTCTTTTTAAACTTATGAGGATTCAAAATTAACCAGCAACTAAATAAGGTTGTGTTATTTGATGTTTTTAAAAAAATGCACTGTCCTGGGCATTTGGGATGTACAGGAGTGGTCCCTGCCAGAAGTGCAGGTGCAACTAGTATTTTCAACATTTCAAAGAGGACAGGTCCAAGATCGAATGGCTCAGAACCAGGGTATCTTCATCATTTCATTAGCTATTCAAACTGAGAACTCAGCAACTAAGACAGGCCTTTTTGGTTTTCATTCTCTTTCTTCAGTGAGAACATATAAACAAACCTGGATATTCCTCACTCCTGCAGTTCTCTCCACTGAAGGGAAAAAGGACCCAAACTGGGGTGATTGCGGATAGCTCACTGCCAAGGCTGAGCTGGTTCTCCGCCCTCCATCAGTTCGACCCTAGTGATCTTTGATCTTCTCAAAGTGCCTGGCTCTATCCCTCTGTTCTACCCTAGACCCCTAGACCATGATGACTGTTTTGGTCACTTTGCTGTTACTGAGACAAAATACCCAACATTCACAACCTAAAGAAGGAGAGATTTATTTTGGCTCATGGTTTAGCCCATGCGGCTAGTTCCAAGGCAGGAACAGGGTGGCATAGGGACATGCCAGAGGGACAGGTGATCAACCTGTGAGGCAGGAAGCAGAGAGAAGAGAGGAGGCCAGGCAGGTCGATACGCCTTCCAGGTCATGGGCCCTGCAACCCATCTCTTCTGACAGCCCTTATTTCCTGACAGCAATTCAACACCAGACTCACCAATGGCATAGATGAAGAGGGCACTGCCCTCAACCACCTTCACATATGAGAATTCGGGGGGTGATTTTAGATCTAAACCATCACAATGATGATGGTGGTGGTGGTGATGGTGATGAGTAAGAACTTAACAATAACATCAACTACTTCTACTGTCACCGCCATGTCTGCCCATAGGGAATTCATTCTGGGTGTCACTTTGCCTACAAAGTTCAATTCAAATATCAACCCTGCACCTGTCATTTTCATTGCTCTAGTGTAGCAGGTTGGAGCATAAGGTTTGAGGTGAAAAAAAGGCCTGGGTCTGAGTCATTATTATCATATCTTACAAATGAGGTTTGTAGAACTTGTTACTTATTAGACATTACATGTCTTTTAAATAGAAAAACCATGGTAAGATTGAACTATCCTTACCTTCCTCCAGAATCTATATTGTTTTATTATGAGATGCTATCTATCCACATGGATCGCAGGATTTATTTATTTATTTATTTATTTATTGGGAGTTGATGGTGTGTCAAGAAGCTTGTAAAGCCCTTGATATGTGTTGTGTTATCAAACCATCCTCAAGGAATAGTTATCACTAACCTATTTCAGCGAAGGGAAGGGGGGACTTAAGGAACTGGCCAATATCTTACTGCCAGAAGGCAATAGAATTCAGCCTGAATCCCATGATTCTCTGGCTCTGAAGTTCTGAATTTTGTTTTCTTCCCTGTTATGTGTGCTACTTAGGGAGGGAGCTGAGAAAGACCAATGGACTGGTATCACAGTCAGAACTTCTTTTCATCACTGGGTAGATGTTTCTATCCCTGCTTCCCTGGACACAGAAAAACTAAGAGGCAGCCTGGAAACCCAGGTTATCAGTGCAGGTAAAGATAAGCATAGACCTCACATCATGAAGCCTTTATGTTGAAACAACCCCATAAGATTATGACGACCGACTTGTATTTTGTCCAGAAAGGACATTTCTCAATCCCTGCCAGATGGAGATTTCATACTTACAAACAGATTTTCAGCTTGAGTGCCCTAAAATACAACTACCTCCAATTTAATTTACTTGAAAGTGCAACAATACTCAGTATCAGATTTGGGTTGTTCTGATAAATGTGGCACTATTTTTTATTAGCCCTGGCTTCCAAACCGTGCATCTTTCCTTTCCTTTTTCAGAACAGTGCCCACAGGGAAGAAGTCCATGCCAATTTATCGGAGCCAAAATGCACAAAATTGAGATTGGGGGCCTGGACACAAAACAGGAAGGAATTTCTCAGAAGTGACTAAAACCTCCAGTAGCGCTATCCCACTGGGTTTAATGTAGGCAAGGCTACCTTGTTGGCAGCTTATGGCCACTGCACTCCAGACCAGGAAGGCTTGAGAATGTGTTTTCCCCTTCTAGAAACCATGAGACCTATGGTGAGAGTGTGTATTAGCGTTTTCCTGTTACAAGGATAGAATACTGGGCGCCCGCAATTTGAAAGAGAGGTTTATTTTGGCCCACAGTGCTTAGAGGATTTAGATCGTAGTTGGTTGTCTCCAAGCAGAAACGGCAGAGTACAAAGGCCTGGCAGAGGGAAGTGCTCATGCCATGGCATCTACGAAGCAGAGAGAAGGGAGGAAGCAAGGAGATACACCTCCAAAGGCACACCTCAGTGACACGCCTTCCAGTCAGGCCCCACCTCTCCTAACAGCACATTTAGCTATGAATTCATCAGTCACCTCGGGATTTCCCTCAAGTGATATATCAGCCCTGTGGTGCCTCAGGACATTTACCTCTCATTAATTTATAGTGAAAAGTTAATTAACACATTTGTCTTCTCATATAGTTGCTTTGGGGTATGTGGTAAACACACTTAAAATCTCTCTCAACCAGTTTCAAGTATATAACACAGTACTATTCACTAGGGTTACCAGTGGTACATTCCAGCCCCACAATACATTCATTTATAATGAAGGTTTGTCATCTTTCAGCAACACCTTCCCATTTCTGTCTGCCCCAGCCCATAGTAACCTCCATTTACTCTCTGCTTCCATGAGTCTGACTTTTGTATATCCACAGGTACGTAGGATCATATACTATGTTTTTCTTGCATCTGGCTTGTTTCACTAAGAACGATATCCTCCAGGTCAATCCATGTTGTCACAAATTACAGGATTTCCCTTTCTTTTTTATGGCTCAATAATATTCATAGATACCACATATTTATTTATGTATGTCTCCTTTTTCATTTCTATATCCGTTCAACATCATGTCTTGCCAATTGTGAATACTGCTGCTAGGAATATGGGCATGATGATCTGTTGGAAATACTGAGTTTATTTTCTTTTAATATATACCCAGAAGTGGAATAGCTGGATCATATGATATTCACATGTTTAATTTTAAAAGAACTTCCACACTCTCTTCCGTAATTGCTGTACCCTTTTCCACCCCCTCTGACAGGGTACAAGGGCTTCATTTCCTCCCCACATTGAGGATGCTTCAGTAATTTCAATATATATTTATTTTGGAATTCACAGCTAGAGGGGACCCCCAGTATGTCTTTGTTATGGCCTGGACATTTGCAGCTATAGTAACAAATACATTTATACATGTAATGTTTCAGCCTAGTGGAAATTGCATTCTTGCTCATACCCTAGTCCAGAATGGTTTCAGAAAGACACAATCAGTGGACACACAGACTGAGGGAGAAGAGTTCGCCGTCTCCCACAACGTGTAAGGGTGTGTGAAGGCTGTCAGTGAGTCAGCCAGAAGACAAAAAAGCCTGAAGCAGCTCACGTGGGAGATTTCCTAGGCCCGGGCCTGGGGGTTGTATGCTTCACTCTGACTCCCATATTGATGGGAAGGACTCAGACCTGGTCTCAGGAATTCCAGAAAATTGTTGAGCTGTATGCTCACAAAAAGGAGAATGGATCTTAGTTCACAATTCTCAGTGTTGGCCTTTCTCTTTTTTAAAAATTTATTTTAAAAATAAAAGAAGGGAAACATACTAACCAACAGACATTCATTTACAAACTAGCATAAGAACAATACAAATAATAGAGTTACAGACAAAGGGGTAGGAAATTAACAATGGTTGTTTTATTACATATTGATATCTTCAAAGTAGTTTCTCAGGAAAACAAATAGAGACATGCAATATTGATCAACCAAATAAACATTAACTGTTCCTTTCAGTACAGCAATAGAAGACAGTAGTACAACAGTTAGCTATCCTGTATTGACCTTTCTTTTCAAGGTCATTTCTATCTCTTAAAATCCAACTACATGTAAGTCATGCAGTCAGGCAACTTTTTCTAAGGTTTGCACGAAAGTAACACTATCAACCCTCAACCAATCTATGTTGATGATTATAAGAAAATAAATAAATCTGATAATGCAGACATAAAGCCCATGAAAATTAAGAGACAACTAGTCCCACCATCATCTTTTGTATTTACAAGCGGTGATCAAAAAATATAGTTCCTGGTTAAATTAAAAAATAAAATCTCACAGTAAAAGACACATGGTTAGGAAAATGATGGGGTAGTTGTGTTCAAATTTAGGGAGAGTATTTGGGGGGAGGATAATGGCAGTGTGTCTTTCACAGTGATACACTTTTAAAATTTAAATATTCACCATATTTTGCAATCACCCCTTATTGATCAATCATTTACAGAACTTCTGAGAAGTTAAAAACATTATAGTGTGTCCTCATCCACCTGTTCACCACATCTGGCATGTGATATTTCTGGCTCTTCTCCAAAGTCTTAAATGACCATGAAAGGAGATATTTTGAATCAATTCAGGGCATTGAGGCAGCCAAAATAGTGCAGCTAAAGACACTCATGAAAGAAGAAGCCCAGAACTGCTTCTGAAAGTGGCAAAAATGTCAGGGTAAGTGTGTTCAAAGCAAGGGGGAATATTTTGAAGGGAATTGGTGGTAATGCATCTTTTATGTGATAAAACCTTTAAAATTTAAACATTCACATTTTTCATCGTATCTCATGTGTCAACTTTAACTTTAAAGTTAGCAAGTTGGAAGATACTTAAATCACTCCGTATACAGTAATTAACATTCTTAAGGCCTTATTTTTGAAAGAATATTTTAGAATATTATTATAGTAGAAAAAGTTAAACATTTTCCTTCTAAAATTTTATTTATAGTAAACAAAGTAGTATAAACATCTTAAAAAACAATTGTATATTTAATTATCAAACTATTTAAAAGTATGCTAAATATTTTTAAAGTTTTATAAAATTTGTTATGAATAACATTTTATAATTTATTTAACTTTTTTATTTTAAAGAAAATAATAAGAAAAGAGCAATAGCAAAATACCAACAACAAAGCAAAAACAATAAAAATGATACAGGGCTTCAGAACAAAATGATTTATTTTTAACCAGTACATAAAAGCATAAATAGTATGCATTTGTGGAGTACAATGTGATATTTTGGTATATGTATACATTGTGCAGTGTTTAGATTGGGTTCAATATATCTGCCTTCAAACATTTATTATTTTATGGTGAAAATATTCAAAATCTTTTCTGCTAGTGTTTTGGGGTTTTGTTTGCTTGCTTGCTTGTCCACATTTTGGTTTTTAGAGACAAGATCTCACTATGTAGCCTTGAATTTGCTGTGTAGCCAAGGCTGTCCTCAAACTCATGGGGAGCCTCCTGCCTCAGCCTCCAAACTTTCTTCTAGCTTTGGATACATCCAGTGTATTTCCATTACTTATAATCATCTTACTATGTAGTAGTGCAACATAACTTCTGACCCTTATCTAACTGTAACTTCATATCCATTGACCAACATTTTTCCATCCCTCTCTTTTAAAAATAAAATTATAATCAAGAACAGACCATTTACATTGATGGTCATAATTGATACGTATTGGCTTATCTTTGCCATGGTATTTTGCTGCTGTTGGGTCCCTGCTTTTCCCCTCTGTTTAACTGTTTGCTGTGCCTGGTGATTTCCTTCTATTGTTGTTCTTGGAATTGTGGTCATTTTTATCTCTGTCTAGAATATCTTTCAGTACTCTTTTTGTAGGGTTGGTTTGGTGGTCATAAATCTCTTCAACTCGCCCCAGACAGAATGGCTATCATTAAGAAATCAACCAATAACAAATGCTGGCGAGGCTGTGGGGAGAAAGGAACCCTTCTCCACCATTGGTGAATGCGTAGACCGGTGCAACCGCTATGGAAATCAGTGTGGAGATTCCTCAAAAAACTAGGATTAGAGGCTCCATTCCACCTGGCTATCTCCCTTTTGGGTATCTTCACAGAAGAATTTAAAACAATACACCACAGTGATATATGTGCACCCATGTTTATAGCAGCACGATTTGTCACAGCTAAATCTTGGAAACAACCCAAATGGCTATCAGCTGAGAAATGGATTAAAAAGATGTGGTATTTTTATATGATGGAGTACTACTCAGCTATAAAAATGGTAAAGTTGAGACATTTATAAGGAAAGGAATGCAACTTGAGACTGTACTCCTAAGTGAAATCAATCAGTCTCTACATGCAAACATTGTATTGTCTCCCTAGTGTAAAAAGATGAGAGTGAATAAGACCCAAAATGTATAATAGATACTGTGAAATGAGAAGAAACTCCTCAAAGGGAAAGAGAAACTGGAAAGGGGCAAAGAAGGAAAAAGGAAAAATAAATAAATATATGTATATCTATATTTAAATATATATACATATGTATGTCAATATAGATATACACACACAAAATTGTTATGCTACTAATTATTCATTGAAAAGAAAAGGTTTGTGCCTGTATTGTTTGAGCAATTTTTCATGCCTATATCTTGTGTGAGAAACCACTTTGAAGATAACAATATGCAGTGTACTAACCATTGTTACTCTCCTACAATCTTGTTTTGAAATTTTATGCCATTGTTTTTATTGTTTATCTTTCTTTTCTTTAAAAAAAAAAGGAACAGAAAATAGCTAACTGGGTGGTGAGATTATTGGATTCTTTTTACTGTGCTTTTTGGTACCTGATCTCCCTATAATAATATAAAAATGTTTTAAAAGATAAGTTAACAAATCAGATCTCATCAGTACTCAACAGTAAGCGGGAACAGCATAGTCTCCAGAGTTCCATAAGGCAGGATGAGAAGCCCTGCTCCGCTCCTGCTGCTGGTTAGGCGTTAACCACCAGTTAATCTCTCCAGTCCTCAGTCCCCATTGGTCAGTTGCTATTTTCACCTATCTTCCAGTATGCTGCAAGTTTAAATGATATATTAATATGAACTCTCCTGTATTCCCTACTTCTTTTTTCTTTGTGTTCTTTTCACTTGTTTTCTCTGTATTTCTTTCCACCAGTTAGAAATACAACTTGGGGTGGAAGTGAGGGGAGGCAGAGGAGGGCCATGTTCTGTTGAAATTTCTAAAAGCATTTGGCAAATGATGAATTGCAAAGTCCTAAGGTCTCCCTACTGTGTCTGGGCAGCAGCAGTAAATGAACTCATAAACATAAAGCAGGTAAAGAAGAAATTATACAGGAAGAGGGAGGAGGTAGCCAAGATCCAGTAAAAAAATATTTCAAGAGTCTATAGTATTGTAATTTAAATCCTCATCTGCATCTCATTATCATAATAACATATAACAACAGCTCTTTGGTGCCTTACACAGGAGGGTGGGAAATAATTTCCTTGGATAAGGTCCCTGGCCTCTCTATCACATTAGATATTATTTCCAAATGTTGAATGTCAGGGGAGTGTTTCACATTCTCCTAACCATTAAACAGCTTGGCTGCTTAGGGGAAGAGATGAGTCTGGCAACCCCCAGAGTAGCGTCATGGAGGAGACTTCTCTGGAGTCCAGAGCTCCAGCAGAACCCTGTGGAACATGGGGCACCTCTGTAGAAAAGAAGTGTTTTTATTCAAGTCTGTGTCCTCCTTGTGGAGTCTTCAGACAAAGCTCAGTCCAACATGCCATGAGGATTTATCTTATTTCTTTCTCCTGGGAAAGTGTTTCAAAGGTTTTATTTTGAAATATTTCAGACTTTCAAAGGAGTTGCAATGTTTTCCAATCGTTTGAGAACAAGTTACAGATATGATATTTCATCTCAAAACACTTCAGTGTGGGTCCTAAAAAAAATGAAAGAGGGCCTAATTCTTACAATGAGTGCAGTACAATTCCTACAATCAGGGAATTAAACACTGTTACATACAGTGTTACACTGAGCTAACCCTCAGACTTTGTTCAAATTTCACTACTATCCAAACAATAGGACTTATAGCAAAGAGATTGATCCAGGATCAGATATTCCTCTTTAGTCTCTTTTAGTCTTGAACTTTCCCTATGTCATTGTTTGTCCTTTTGGAGCTTGGTGTTTTCTAAAGACTATAAACCAACTATTGTGTAGAGTGTCCTCTAATTTGAATTTGCCTGCTATTTGCTCCTAACTGTTTTTAGGTTATGCATATGTGGCAGGAAAACCGCAGAAGATATGTTGATTATTTCTCTCTGTGTTATCATCCTTGATATCAAGTTGTCCTATTAGACCTTCCTAATCTTGATGGTATTGTTCTCTTTCTAATTAGTAAAAGACCTTGTAGGGAGATACTATGCAAATATTGGGTTTCTCCTCAAACTTTTATCCACTAGTTCAATATTTTACAGCCTCTTTGAACTTGACCTTTTTTGAAATTTTTGACTAAAAATAACAGAGCTAGACAATTAATTAAAGCTCATCACCCCAGAACACCATGCATAGGAAGGGCGTACTTTGAGGTGCTAAAAACAGCCCACGACAGAGACCAGGCTTGTTGTCTTGGGCATCTTGGGAGCTTGCTGTCTTTGAAGATTCTTTCCACCCCTACTGGGAAAGAATCTTTCAGACAGTCTTCGAAAGTGGAAGCTGGCACAAACTGGCCTATGCAAGCCTCCAGAGAACCTTTCTGGCTGGTCTTCCTTCCAGCCCTGAGAACTTAGCTGGGTGGTTTGTGCCAGGAGCTTTTCGCAGAGCTTTTTTTGTCCACGTCTGTGGAACACTTTGTGATGGTTTCTTGCTATTTATGTTGGAAATTGAGGATTGGGCCTCTGGTGGGGGCTTAAGCTCCCAGCCCAGATCTGAACTGAGAGACTAGAGGGTTGGCAGGGTCCCTGGGGCACCAACAAAAGCCCCTTGCTCGCCTCCTTCACCACCACACAGCTCAGGCTCCTTGCTGGTCAAAGGCCCTGCGAAAATGCAGAAGCTTGGGAGAGGTTGTACTGTAAAAAAGCAGACTCCTGCCCTCAGGAGGAATCTCTGCCCTTCTGGTCAACTTTCCTCCTCAGTCCCCTGTCCATTTATCCCTGTCCTTTCCTGGCCATCTGCCACCTGTGAGAAAAACTTCCTAGGTCTGTTTTGACAGGAGTGGAACATAGCCGTGGGGTGGCCTTGGCCTTTCAAATCTTGCTCTTATTTAGGAAAAAAATGGAAAAAAAAAAAAAAAGAAGAAATTGTATTTCCTGTCTGCCCATGGTCTGGAGGAGAGGTTAGCTGGTGAGGGGCTGCAGCCCCTGCTGTGGTCACTTAGAAGGCCAAAACTGCTGCTTTCAGCCCCGCTGCTGACATCCAAACTCCACTCCAGAAGAAACCAAATGCATTCTCTTTTCAGTTCTTAACATGTGACATGAGTTCAATATAAGCGGTTGTTACTTTCTGTTAAATAATAGCTTTACTGAGATAAAATTCACACAGTGTAATGTTCACCCAGGTAAAGTGTGTAATCTGATGGAATTACTATATTTGCAGAGTTATGGAAGCATCACCACGATCAGCTTTAGATCACTCTGAAACAAGAAACCATATAGCTATTAACAGTGACTCCCAAGGGGGTGTTTTGAATATGGCAGAGCCTGTGTTTCTTGAGCAGTAGCTCTGCACCTTTTATTCTCTTTAACTATTCAGTCGCTACCTTCCAGCTGAGCTGCGCCCGCAGTGGTCTCCACGAAGACTTAATTAACGGCAGTTATGCAGTTGGGACTTTTCCCCTAAGAGGTACTAACCTGAAAAATATGTTTAGTAAATTTGATTCTTAATTTATTCTAATTTATTCCCTGGAGAATTTGAGGTCATCCTTAGGAATGGGAGGATTCTGGGCATCATCTTTTGTAGGATCTGCAGTTTAAGTAGCACTTTCATATGCATAGTTTTATTCGATCCTCCCAAACAACAGTTCAAAGTAAAAATGACAATAGTAGTCATCTATAATGGGCTTATTGTATGCCAGGCAGTTTGAAGTGCATCTCATAAATGTATTAGTTTGTTCATCTAAACTTGCTATGGTCTGAATTTGCACTCCCTCCAAATTCATAAGCTGAAATTCAATCACTGATGTAATAGCATTAAGAAATAAGGCCTTTAGTAGGCGAATGAGCCATGAGTGCAAAGCCCTGCTGGATGGGACTATCACCTTATGAAAGGGCTAGAGAGAGCAAGGACTCTTATCCCCGTCTCTTTCACCATGTGAGAACATAGCACAGAGTCAGAATGTGGGCCTTGATGTGGACTTTTCAGCTTCTAGAACTGCGAGAAAGAAATTTCTCCCATTTATAAGTTTCCCAGACTCAGGTAGCTTGTTATAGTGGCACAAAGTGAGTAAGACATGTCCTCAACCACTAGATGAGGTTAAAGTTACTATGAAAGCTAACCAGAAGCGCAGAGGTTAAGTGACAACAAGCTCAAGGTCACAGAGCTGGGAAGAGCAGAGCTAAGATGCTGTAGCTTGGTTCCAATCTGAGCTCCAAGCACTTCTCTAATTGCTCCCAGCATTTCCCACGTTAGAAGCAAGAGCTGAGACTTTGAGAGTTTACACGTTATGAGGATGACCAAGTTAGAGCTTCATGCAAGTACTCAAGCCCCAAATCTAATATCCTAACAACGATCCACGTGCCTTCACTTGTGATTTAGCCCAGTGTCTCACCAGCTAAGACAGAAAAGGAAAATGTCCTCTCCCATCGAGCCTTCATATTATCAAGTACATTGTTATTATGACATTAGCAGTGTTCAGAAAATGTGCCAAAATACTACAAGTTTGGTAGTATTTCACTGGGCCCAAGGTATTTTTCAACACAGTCTCAAAGGGAAATTTTTCCCTCCTTTGCTTTTGCCTCTCAGCTTCCCTTTCTCTGTGTTTCTGATTCACAAGCAGGGAAAGAAGCACATGGAACTAATAACCACAGCAGTGATTCATGTGTACTTTCACCTGATCAGAGAGAGCAGTGGCAAGCCCGAGGACTCATTCTGGTTGTATATCATTTTAAAAGAGATGACACGCATGTACTTTGGAGAGAAGATAATAAAAATTTGAAAAGCAAAAGCAGTTCAAACCTGCCAGCTGCAATGATTGGTTACACAGAATAGATCCGTGGAATTCCAAAGCCATTTGGGTTTTGTTAAGTTCGCTGAAGCGGCACCAACTGTGACCTTCCCCACACTCAATGGTTTAATGACTTTTGGATAAGCCTTCAGAGTTAAATGGTTAAATCACCAAATGCTCCATAAAATAATTATGCAAACAATTTTCTGGCTAATTATCTAACATGAACAGGAGCACACAGCTGCTAAGACATATAATTGCTGTTTCATCAGGGCTGGCTATTGTGTTTACATAATTCCATTACTGATCTTGGTGTGGTACTGTGGGAAGGCCCCGACATGGTATCTTATGAAATGAACAATTTAAAGGCACAGTTCTGTCCCTGCTGGAAGATAACATGACTTACTTTGATTTTTTTAAGGCAGTGGGGATCTTTAAGTCCATATATTCCTGTGTGGGATATGTAAGTCCTTGGACATTATATTTAGATGAACTTAGAGCAAAGATAAATATTTTTAATTCCATTAAATACATGATACATGCATAGAGAAATAAAGATATCATCATTGTACAGTTCACAAACTGAACACCCTCGCATGACCTGAACTCACAGCAAGAAACAATATTACCAGGTCCTCAGATGCTTGCATAGGCCTCATTTCAGTTTCTTTTCCCTCCAAGGGTAGTTAATGTCCTAACTTCCATCAACAGACATTAATATTTACCTGTTTTGTACTAAATTTGACTGAAGCCAGGATGTGCTTGATTGTGTCTAGCTGCTTTAGTCCACCATTTTTGTGAGATTCATCCATATTTTAATTTCATCATTGTCAAATGATACTCCACTGTGTGATCATACCACAATTTATCATTTTACTCTTTATAGGTGTTTAGATGGTTTCTAGATGGACAGGACTGTGAAAAAACATGCTATGAAGAGTGTTGTATATATCTTTCAGTGACCCTATGCACACTCTCCGCTTGGGCTTGTATCTCGGAGTGGAACTGCTGATTGTGGGATTTGTGTATCTTCAGCTCCATTAGACATTTCTCCTGAAAAGTTGCACCAATTTGCACTTCTACTAACAACGGAAAAAAGTTAGGATGAATACTTTGAAGAATTCTAACTGATACTTGCTAGATTTTAAATGGCAGTACAAAATAATAGAAGTGTGAGCAGTGTGTCTGATGGAAACACTTCAGCGACACGGCCTTCTTAGTAAAGAATAGCCTCAGCAAGGTAGCCTCATGCAGGAAGCAGTCATATCTGAGGTCATTTAGAGGTTAGGGAAAACCTCTTCGGAAATGTACCATCTACTCTGTGGCATGCAGCATTTGTCCAGGAGAACCACCCCAGCCCTAGTCTTCCTTTTCTCCTCAGTCCACATGGAGCACACCCAAGGACTGGCCCATGTGGAAGCTGGAGAAACCACTCTGGAGGCTTTGGGTGCCCTCCTTCTTAGCACATGGCTCCCCTTACTGGCATGCACAAATACTTCCCAGTGGTATCTGGCACCTCTGAGGCAGGGCTACTGTAGACTGTGTTCCCCAAAATCTATACATTGAAATGCAGACCCCCTATGGGTGATATCAGGTTGGAAGACCTTTAATAGGCAATTGGGTCAAGAGGGCAGAGGCCATGTGAATGGGGTTTGTGCCCTTAAAGGAGACCCCAGAGAGCTTCCCCCCACTTCAACTATGGGAGAACACAGTGAGAAGACAGCCATCTTTGAAACAGGAAGCAGGCCCTCACCAGAAGTTGATCACAACAACACTCCACTTCCCTTGTGTCTATCTACTCCCCAAGTCTTAGAACTTCACTACAGCAACCCAGACAGACTGAGCCAAAGGTAAATGGAGGATGAAAAGTGAGGTGAAGGTGAAGAGAAATCAGAGAAGACATCATGGAAACTGAGTTGAGTCTAGCTACTCAGGTGTGACTACACGCGAAGTATCCCTCACAGCATGGGCAGCCTGTGGAAAAAGGGGGGGAGGATCAAACAACAATGCTTAGTTGGGCTTATCTGATGTTTAACTGAGTTAAAGGATACACGTGGAAGTGCTTTGAAAACTAATAAACAAGAAACCAAGATGTGTTATGTATATTAACCAGCTCTACACAAGGAATGTAAACATTATGTAATGAAGACATGCACTAATACAAAAATAAAACTAAACAAGCAAGCATTAGCTACTTTTTTGACAGGGTATTACTATGAATGGTCAAACTGTCTCCCTTTAAAGAAAAGATACATTCACTAAGAAATGGAAATCTATTATATCTCTGTTTTTCTATTCACATTATAATATTTTCACTCACTGAAAAATAATCTTTCTTGGCAATGTTCAGTGGAAGAAGAAGGTAAGAGGTCTGAAAAGATGGCACTTACACAGGATTCTCTGAGACTCATTATCCAGGTTTGTACCCATTAATTTAACAAACTCTTATTGAGTCCTTTTTTGTGGGTTTTAGGGCAATTCTAAGCAGAGATCCTTAACAGGATTGAAAGACAGACTTCAAGGAATCTCAGAACCTTCTGATGTCATATGAAGCAACCATGGGGAATGACTTCTGCTATCCAATTCTCACAGGATTCTACAAAACCCACTCTACCAAAAAAAAAAAAGTACTCCTTTAGGGATATGTGGAATACAGAAATATTTCTGAGAAATAAAAGCAGAGTTTACCAACTTTAGGTCACCCCTGAAAGAACTAATTATATATTTATACTTCAAGAAATAGAATTTTAAGCTCAAAGTGAGACTGGAATGAAGAAGGGATGATGAAGGAAGGAATTTGAAGGATGTTTCTAACATCACAATGCTTCTCCTTAAAAAGGAGGTCAAGTAAGGCTTTGTTTAAATAACAGGAAACTAACATGCTAGAGGACAATAATGTAGACAAAGGAAGTCATAATAAATAATAATAGACAAATATAAAATTATTAAATCCAAATTCATTGTATTATTTAAGAGGAAGACGGGCACTAGTTCACTTTGGAATCTAAGCGAGTATGCTTTCAAAAGTTTAAGGACAACTTCCAAAGAATGGTGGCCGGGTTAAAATACAGCAGAGAGAAAGGAGTGGAGAAGCCTGGTTTGATCCAATATGAAGGAAGAAGAAGAAAAATAAGCTAAAAAAGGTTAGTCTCTTTTTAGAAAATAAAGTCCCTCTCCACATGGTATCTAGAAGAGATGCCCAAAATATAATAATGCATAAAGATTGAAAGAATGAAAAAAAAAAAAGCAAAACAGGTAAAGACTGTTATTGCAGGGGACATACTATTCAAGCCGGAGAAGAGTACTTTGGAATAAAGCAGGTCATGATTTCATGAACAAAGATCAATTTACAGAGAAGGAAGAGCAGCACATAATTTGTATACTCCTAAAAAATCCTTGTTTATTGAATAAAGTTGACACAATCTACCTTAATAAGGAAAATTTTTCATGCTTCTTTCAGAAACCAATCAAGTAGCTTTGATTAAAAAAAAATTAGACATTTGAACAACACGATTCACAAGCCAGATTAAAGAAGACATATATGGAAGCTTTTATTCCTCAAAGGAAGGATTCACATTCCTCTCAAGCACCCATCAGATACAGAGACCACAGAACAGACCACAGAAAAATCTGAAGAAATACCAGAGAATTGATAACACAAACCACATTATCTTCCTACCATGCAGTAATACTAGACACTGAGAACAATGAAAGGGCCAGAAAAACTCCATATGTTGGGAAACTAAAATAATCTTATAAATATTAATGAACCAGAGAATAAATAATAATGAAATTTATGAAATATTTAGAACTGAATGACCACAAAACACTGCAGATAAAAACTTGCAGCACGGTTTTAAATTTGCATTTATTAAAACAATGTTCACACTACAGTGATGAAGATAATGTGCAGAAGACAAGGGAAGGCTACAGAAGGGAGGTCTGAGCTGAGTATAAAACCCTAAGTAGGGAAGGCTGGGAGGATGCACAGTAACTACAGCAAATGCCCAGAAGGAGCAAGGCTCTGAATTTGATACCCAGCACCACATACACAAAAATAAATAAACATTTCATAAAAGATAGTTAAGGAAGAAGAGTCAGAGGAATGGCTTGGAGAGCATTCTTGAAAAGGGTTCAGTGGGAGGGGTGCATTATTCCAAGTCATACCAGTGTTTCAAAGGACCTTCAACAATGGGAAGGTCCTGTTTTAATGCAAGAGAAAACACAGTTATTCTAGACCAGTGGTGGTGAAACTGTAGTGCACATGCTGCGGCAGGCACACAGAGCCATGTCTGTCAGCACACGAGCCCAGCTGCCCCAGCATCGCCCCAGCCGTGGAGCACCACCAACAGCACGCATGGCAGTGGCAGCCACTCGTTTGCTTGGAAAGGGGTATCAGCACCAGGCAATGAGGTCAGGCACTGCATCTCTTTAGCTCTGACTCTGCTGAGCTTTTGCATGGCCGGTCAGTATTCAGGATAAATTGCAGTGCATGCCAAGTGTGATAAATCTGTGGGTTTGGGCTTGCAGCTTAGGCACTCACCTCTGAAAGGCTCACCATCACTGCTCCAGACATATACTAATTTCTCCCAGGGCCACACGGAAAGTGCATTACTGGTTATGTCACATTTCTACCATAAGTGCTAGCACTTCAGGCTTTTTCACTGGCAGTGCTGGTACATTTGTACTTAACTTACATGGAGTTATACATTTTTAAGTTAAAACTTATGTTAATCTTTTAAAACATCAATTAAATTGTACAAGGCTCCTCCCCCAAATCAAACTTCAGTTTGTTTTGGCAATATGACCAAGGAAAAGAACTTATATTTCACTTGATTACCTAAATAAAAATTTCTCTGCACTTCAGTTCCACCAAAGGATGTCAGACTTACTTGTGGATTTATGTTTTCACTTACAGGACTGATCATAGAGAAATGGATGTACAAAATTATTATATCATTTTATAGGTAAGAAAAGCAAGCCTCAGGGCCCTTGAGGGGCTTGCTCATTGGAAGACTTCTGTGGCTTGGGGGAATTGGGGGATTTTTTTTTTTTTGGTACCAATTCCATGAAGAAAGTAAATGTGCATAAGATGACTGAGAACCTTTCGAACCAGAAAAATGATGAAAATTTCCCTATGTCAGTAGAAACCCGGACTGTGAAGACTAAAACAAGCAACCTGGATACACTAGCATGTGCATAACTCTTGGGGAAAATTGTGAACTAGTCATTACAAGAAGTGTGTGAATGAGCCAAGTGCAACCAAAGGCAAGTCCATCATCCACATGAACAGGTGACACTCATCAAGACACTGGTGACCTTGAGATAATCTGCTCAAAGTGGGGACTTGGTCTGGTTTGTGTTGCTATAGCAAAATACCTGAAGCTGACTATGTGATAAAGACAAAAGCTTTATTTTGCTCGTGCCTCTGGCAGCTTTCAAGTCCAAACAGTGTGGTGCTGGGGTCTGGTGGGCACCCCACTGTACAAGCAAAAAGGACAATGGTTGCATGTAGCACGGCCAAGCACATGGGAGTGGCCGTTGTTTTGTAATAACCGACTCTGCACTGCTTTAACACTTCTGAGGGAGGCTCTCCCATAACAACCCCTCCCACTAGACCACGCCTCTTAAAGATACACCACCTCTCAACACCATTTCACGCTTCCAGCACACGAAACTCTAGAGAACATCCAAACCATTCAGAACCACAAGAGAGACCTTTCTTTTCTTTTATTTTCTTTTCTTTTTTTTTTTTTTTTTTTTGGTCTTTTTGAGATAGGGTCTCGCTATGCAGTTCTGGCTGGCCTGGAGTTCACTTTGTGACCCAGGCTGGTCTTGAACTCGCAATAATCCTCAATGCCTCAGCCTCCCAACTGCTGGGATGACAGGCATGCGCCACCATGCCAGGCTGGGACCCTTACTTTTTGTCTTTAGTTTTTCCCCTACTAGTCAAGAAAATGGGTTTTAGAATGGAGAAGATATTATTTTTTTAAAAGAAGAATTACATTTATTTAATGCCTAGTCATTTTCAAAATGTTTTCATATTATCTTTAGTGTCACCCTCTAATTGACATTGTGAACGTTTGTTGCATTTTACAGATCAGAGAAAACAGGACTTGACTAGGATGACTTACCAGTGGTCACCCTGATAATAATCTTAGATTATAGCCCCGGGCAGCTAGTTCCTAATCAGCCTCCTTCCATAATAACGGACTGTTTATAATCCAGCACACTGGGAAGCTGGAGCAGGAGGATCACAAATTCAAGCTCAGCCTGGGCAACTTAGTGATTGAACAAAAATTTGACTCAAAATAAAAAGTGCTGTGGTATGCAGTTGAGCACAATGACCTGCCTTCAATCCCCAGTACCACAACCAAATGTAAACATTCCCACGCTGTCGCAGTTTCAGGTGACACCCTGGATTTCAGTCTGCCTAGTATTTACTCTGCAGCCTTAAAAGAAATTGAGGATTGCCATAGCCGTGCAGTCCAGTATTAGGAGAGATTCTCCACTCCATTGGGTATAGACTCAACCTGAAGAGAAAGATCTGCTCACTGCTAGGGTGCTGTCCCTCCCCCACGCTCAGGAAGACAGGTCATTTGCTGTCTTCCATGGAGTTACGTGAGAGATAGTCTAACAGTCCCTCTGCTCTGCCACCACTGTGGAGTGAACTAAAACTATAAGCTCATTTTCGAAGTATTGTGTACCGAAAAGGAGCTATGGTACTTAAAGATAGTTACACTGGGTTTGTTGGAGCTTTGTGTCAGACACGCCCTATGAGTTTTACTAGATAATGTATTTCTTTTAATATTAAAAGTGAAAAGTAATAAGGTGATAAACTGTAATTGGATTCCCTTTTTATAGCACAAAAATAATTAGCTTGGTAGTTACAGGGAGTTTCGAGCAGTTTCACACACCATTTGATTATAGTCTTTGAATGACTGGTAGGAAAGAGTCCCTGGAAGAAGGCACTGTGAAGTTATCAGGACAACTGATGTCACAATTGCCCGTAAGAGCCCCAATTCCCACAAAAGCACCGCAGTTTGCATTGGACTAAGGGTCCTGCGGATAAAAATGCTGACTTCTGGATGAAATGTAAAAAAAAGATTAGTGAAAGGCATTGGAAATGACCAGAAGTAGGTAGAAGCAGGAGAGCATTGGACCTATAAAGGGAGTTTGTCCTCTGAGGAGAGTCCCAGGCCAAGTGCTGTGCAGAGTGCTAGAAGCAGAAAATCCAGGCTTCTTGGACTGAAGGGACATAGAAAGAAGGTGGTATAGATAGACTGAGAATTGAAGGAGGGGATCCCAGAAAGGAGAAAGCCATAGTAGTGGTGCTAAGCAAAATCTGCACATTAACTCCTTTTGAATCCTTAATTGGCTTCTTTTTAAAACAAAATAAATTTACTGTGTATATTTTAGATCTACAACATGATGTGTTATATATATATATATTTTTTTTTTTTACTATAGTGAAGCAGGTTAACTTATCTCACATCTTACCTCCCCTTTTGTGACAAAATCAGCTAAAATCTAGCCATTTAACAAAACTCTTTAGTACAGTACAATTTTATTAATTTTAGCTATTATGCTGTAAATGGATTCATTCTACATACTTGTTATTTTATGTCCTTTAATCTACATCTCCCCATTTCTCCCTGTTCCCCCACTAGTAAGTCTCTCTGTGTATTTGAGCTCCTTTAAAAAATATTCCACATAGAAGTGAGATCATGAAATATTTTTCTTTCTAAAAGAAAGAAATTTCTAAGAGGAAAAATATTGCTTAATTGGCTTCTAAGCCATAAATGCCTGAGTAGGATTCCAAAGATCCCAGGGGAAACATAACATCTAGTAGGCTAAAAAAGCTAAAGAAAGATTTCAGCTGCTGAAAGCATGCAAAAACTAGAGTTAGGAGTTTGAGTCTTTGACAATTTAAAAGAGTTCAGTAAATATTTTAGACTTTGCATTGAAACTCCAGAGTTCTTAAGAATAAAGTCCATATAACAACTAATGGGTTCACTGTGAGGCTAAGAAAAAATGAAAATTAATTCAATTTAGGAGGAAACCAAGCCTTTAGAAGTTAATGGTGGTTTGTTAGTAATTTGATTGCTTGCTTATACAAAACTTGACACTCTTCTGGATGAGGTAACAGATTACAGAGTATTTGCAAAGTCTCTACAATGTACCATTTCAATGTCCAGTACACAACTAAAAATTTCTAGACATGTAAAAAAGTAAACACATAATGGAAAAAGAAATTAGATGCTGGAATTAACAGACAAGGGCTTACAAGAGCTATTACACTGAGGCTGAGGAAGCTATAAGGATATATAAATGTTATCAATGTTACTATAACATAACTACTTATATAAAATATATAAATTTCAGGAGAAATTTGCAGACTGAAAAGAAACAAATGGAAACTCTAAAAATGAAAAATATACTATTCTGATATTTTAAGAACCACTAAATATGATTAATAACCTATTGAGAAAACAGGAAAAAAGTGAATTTTGGGGAAAAAAATGAACAGAATCTCCTTGACACATGGTATAAAAGCAGTAAATCACATGTGTATAAATTGATTTCCAGGAGAGAAAAAAAAGGAGAAAAAATTTTAAATAATGGCTTAATATTTTCAAAATTGATTAAAAACAAAATCTACAGTCCATGGATCAAGGATGTTGAATGCACCACAGCCAGGTAAATATTAAGGCAACCACAACTATGCACATCGTAGGCAAACTGCTGCAAACCAACAATAAATAAAGGGATCTGAACACAAGCAGAGAAAACAGACACATTAAAAACAGGGGACAATGATTAGCATAACTGACAGCTTCGAAAGTAAGGGAAACCGGGAGTAAATGGAGTGACATTATATAAAAACTCATCATTTAGAATTTAATATCAGGTGAATTATTTTTAAAATTAAAGTACATAAAATACCTTTTTAGACAGATATTCTAATGAGAATACTTGTACCAGCAGAAGTGAATATAAAAACTAAAAATTTTGAATGTCTAAACAAATTTTTAGTTTTTAAAAAAGTTTACATGTTAAAAACTCTTCAAAGAGGAAATGATACCAGCTAGAAGGTCAGAGCTACAGAAAGGAAGGAAATGGTAAATATATTTGTCTATCACTTAGTGATGGAGATATGTTCTGAGAAACTTTTCATTAGATGATTTTGATCTTATCTGAACAATATAGCTGTTGAATATATACATTTTCTTTCTGCTTATCCTTATTCTGCAAAATGTTTTATGGTAGGAAGGTTTTACGTTTATTAAAGGTAGGAAAAGAAAATGCCTCTGCAGAGTGAGATCGGACCAAGAAAAGTAGGGAAAAGTATACCCCAGAGTGTGAAAGCAGACTACCGTGAAGGAATAGAGTGGTCAAGTTCTTTTCCTACTTTAATATTTTTAATTTTGTTTTTCAAATTTTTATGTTCAAAACAATGACACAAAGACACTCACTACCCTAGACCTATGTAGGCCAAGTTCTTCAATGCCACCATTTTCCTTGTCCACGTTATAGCTTATATCCAGATGTCTCCCCCGAGCTTCATGCAGTCACAGGGGGCGCTTTTCAGAGGTGGCTGGATTTAGAGTGTGCGATGCTGGGATGAAGAGTGAGTGATTGCTAGATTAGCCCACGGATTGGTTTGGCATAGTTCTATATGTGGATGATAGGTTCACCGTGGGAGTGAGTGCTACCTTCCCTGAGGACATGTATCCTGAATAGACTATAGAGGACAGAAAGAGGGCTGCTTGGTGCTTGCTATTTTGCTGCTTTGCTGCCTTCTGACTTCTATGAACTGTTTCTCTTCTGCAGTGCTCTTCTGCCATGTCACTCTGCCTTGGAGCCAGCTATGACCTGAAACCTGTACAAGCTGTGAACTAACTTTGAGAGTTGGATATTTTGTCTCAGCAATGAGAATAGGAACTAAGACAGTCCAGTCTTGTCCCACGGGAAGGTCTTCAGGGGCAATACCTGCATGGTGCTATCATCTGTGACAACAGCATCTTCTGAAATTCCTGCCTGAGTCCTGCCTGAGGCTGTTTCACAGTTCTCCTTCTAACTACAAGGAGTGAATTCTAACATAATGATCAAAGTATAGTAGAGTAAATAAACTAGTAATACAGTCTTTTATTATCATTACAAAGTATGAATTGTGTATACCCATAATTAAATATACTATACTTTTATACAACTGGTAGCATAGTAAGTGTGTTTACATCACCATCACCACCAACCTGAGAAACATGGTGCATTACAATGTCACAACTACAACATCACTAGGTGACGCAGCCCCATTACAATCTTATGGGACCACTGTTATATATAGGGTCCACTGTTTACCAAAAGATCATTGTATGGCCCATGACTGTATGGTAGCAACTATAAAATGTTTCTTTTTCAAAAAAATGCTTTATAAGTTAGTTAGCAGGTAAACCAAAAACTTTATTATGAAGGGTTATAACATATGGGGGCAGTCAAATATATGACAACAATAGAACAAAGAAAGGGGCAAAGTGTAGACACCGTTGTGAGGTCCTTACATTATCTATGGAGTAGTATAATATCAATGGAATGTAGACTGTGATGGGGAAGTATGTATATTTTTAATTCCCGGGAGCAGTTCTAAAGAAGGCCGCCAAAGAAGAACACCTAATTAAATACTGAAAATCACTGGATTACTGAAAAAAAAAAGGGAGAGAGAAAAATTACACAGGATACAAATAAAAACACATAGAAAAGTTGCAGAATTAAGCCCAACCATATCAATAATTAGATGAATTGTGAATGAACTAAACCTTCCCATTTATGGGCTAAATTGTCCCAGATCATCAGACTGGAAAATAATAGCAACAACTATGTCTCAACTAATGCTGGTTTCAGGAGAGGTAGTTTAAGTGAAAAGATACAGGCTGAAAGTTAAAAGATGGGAAAAGACATACCACGCATACACTAAGTATAAGCCTCGGGGTATAACTATATTAATATCAGATAAAATTGAGAATTGGACTTCATGACAAGGAATATTTACTGAGTTGAAGAAGGTCATTTAATAAAGATAGAAAGAATCAATTCATTGAGAGACCTAGCAGTCCTAAACGGGCATACATATATTTATGAAACTATATAAAATTGTGTGTGTTGATAAAGTCGTCTGCTGGGTTTTCTTGTTTTATTTTGTTTTTGCTTTTGCTTTGGTGTCTACAGGAGAGCTCCTACCTTTTCTGCTGCTGTGTACCTAGGAATGCTGCGAGGTTCGAGGTGCTTTAAACAGTGTTTATAAGACGCATAATTGTCTATACACTGTAACTAAATGGTGTGTTTCTTCTGGCTATGAAACTGTTTTTGGATTTCAGGTGGCAATTATTTGTTTTGTTCTTAATATGAAAATAAAAATATTATTTTTATGGATATAACCCCCAATCCATGAACTATGTTTAGGGATCTCGTATGGTGATTCAGCTAGCCAAGATTTGTAACTTTGAAAAAGCCGGGTCAACAGCTTTTATACAGTGCCGGAGATATAGCTTAGTGGGATAAGCGCTGGCTAAACCTCAAGTCATGAGTTTGATTCCTGAAAAAAAAAAAAAAAAATAGAAACGCCTTTTATATAGCTCATATTGTGACCATAATGCCCCCTCAAGTGGACTCTTTATTCTGTGTGAGGCTACAGTGCTGGAGGCCTGTCAATGAAGTGAAGACAGCGATCAATACGTAACTTTGATGTTCTATCTCGATAACTGGCATACATGAGAACTCACTGAGTCATCGCATAGTTAAACCTTTCCCAGAGTTCATGTTCCAAGGTTTCATTTCTCATGCAGTTGTTTGGAAAACAGAGTTAATTGCAAATTATAGGAAGATTCACTCATGTTTATCCAACAATGTGAACGATAGGAGACCTTTAGGAAGGGAAAGAGAAAACAGGAGATTCTGTGAATTTGCAAGAATCCTTGTCAGTCGCCTCAACCAGCAGTTTCTACATTTTACGAACATGCAAAGACTGTTGAAATGCAGCTTCTAAGGTCTCACCTCCAGAGATTAAAACTCACAGTGTAGGTCCAAGAATTAAATTTTGAAATGAATTCTGTGTTGCAAGTGGACATCAGACTGGACCCGAGAGATGCTGGTCTAAAGGACAGGGAGTTCCAGCATCTGCTTGAACTCCGGCACATGTTCACTACCTGCCAGCGCCATTCCATTTAGAAAGTTTTCTCTCATACTGAGCCACGCCAGCCTGTTTCCTTGGGCTCTTTCTTCCAGAGTTACACAAATATCTCCTCTATTATGAAAGTCCTTTGTATTTTTCTGAATAGTCTGTATAAGCCCTTTTCTTTTTCAGGTTAGCCTCTTCCACATACTTTGACATTTCTTCAGTTGGTGTGATATTTAAATATATCATCCACATGCCTAGGTGTGTATGCATCTTAAAATGAAATATCAGAGCTGGAAAACATGCTTCATTTTATTCTTACCGTTGCAAAGTACTGCAAGGGTCACCTCCTCCTGTCGTTTTTGTGTTTTAAATTCTCTAACACATAGGTTAAGTCTCCAACTTTGTACTTTGCAAAAATGTTTGTTCTAGACCCATTGAATTTCCCTATAAATTGGCTTCTCAGGTTGTCTAAAACAGCTTCCTAGAATTTCAGTCTGTATTGCATAGACTCTATAACCAATTTAGGTAAGATTAACAAATTAACAGTAGTGAGTCTTACAACTCCTGAACAAAGATATCTCTCCCAAAGGAGAATGTTAAAGAAGAGGGAGAGGGGAGAGGGGAGAGGCGGGGACAGGAGAGAGAAGGGAGGGCCTTAGAGAAGGCACACAGGAGCAAAACATGTTATACGCGTGTATGAAAATGTCACAATAAATCCATCACTCTCTATAATTCACATTACTAACAAAAGAAAAGGAATATTTCTTTACTTATTTAGTTCTTCTTTAATTTCTTTCTGTCATGCTTTGCGTTTTATAAACTTTATCCATACATATTTTATATTTCAATGCTATCAACAATGTTAAAAGCAAAATTCCAATGGTTTGTTGCTAGCCCAATTGATTTATATACGTTGTGTCTTACTGCTAAATTTATTCTCTAGTAGCTTTTGAGTATCTTGCATGGGGTTTTCTGTGTAGAATATGTCATCTGCAAATAAAAATAGTGCTTCTTCCTTTACAATCTGGGTGCCCCTTATTTATTTTCTTGTCTTATTTCACAGGAGCGTTTGATTACAACACCGAAAACAATAGGGAGAATCAGTTTGTGCCTTCTTGACCTTAGAGGAAACTTTCAGATTTTTTGCCCTCAGGCATCATGTTACTTGTACTCTTTGTGTATGCAGTTGTTAAGGCTGAGGAAGTGCCCATCTAGTATTACTTTTCTGAGCAATCTGTTACTTTGTTTTGTTTATTGGTTTTTCAAATTAGTTACAGAACAGAAATCAGCAAACTTACCCACAAAGGGAAATGATACATATTTCTTGGTTGCATTTTTTTCCCCATAGTTTGGTGTGTTTATATTCTTTGTGCAACCTTTTAAAAAATTTCTTTAAAATGTTTTATCTTGTGTGTCACAGACTGTAGCTTGCTAATAAGTCTCCAGCTGGGGGGTGGGGTTTGTTATACCTACAGTTCTTACAACTGACACTGAGGCACAATAGTATCAATTCTCAAAGACTCCACCCAGGGAAAAGGCAAGATTGACATGTTTTTAGTCTTTACGTTACTTTTCAATAAAGTATTCACAAGAAGAGATAATAATCTTTCTATATGGACTTACTAATATTGAGAAATAAGATTAATGCAACAGGATCTGAAACTTGTAATAAATAATTGAAAATTGGAATTCCTTTACATTTTACTCATCTACAAAATTCCCAGTCATCAAAGAGTAACACACTGTTCCCTGATGGTCTGGACTGGCCACTCACTAATACACTCAATTTTTCAACTCCTTGATCCTTATAAATCTGAATTTTAAACCCTTTTCTGTGTACACAAACCAACTAAAGGAAGTTGAAGGCTTTCTGCAATCTCTTAATCTTCTGTTTTCCTCATTTTGTCTTCTTACAGTGTATCTGCTTTTCTAGACATCTCTTTCCTTTTTCAAAATTAAAATCGAAAACTCCCCACAGAACACAAAAACTTATGTTTTCCTGTATTTTGAGCAGAATCAGGTTGGCCTCTGAAAATACCACCAATACATGAAAATTTTTAAAATTTGGTTTCTGTTTGTTGGTGGCTTTTTTTCCTTTTGACTCACAGTTCTATGAACTTTAACACATCTATAGATTTATGTGTTTATGTAATCACCGCTACAAACAGCACACAAAACAGGTGCATTACACACTCCCCAAGTTCCTTCTGCTAACCTTTGACAGTAAAACCTTCATCCCATCTCTAATCCTGGGCAATCACTGATCTGTTCCCATCTCTATAATTTTGTCTCCTCAAGAATTTCATATCAGGCTGGGGATATAGCTCAGTGGAATAAGCGCTTGCCTAGGAAGCGCAGGGTCCTGAGTTCGATCCCCAGTACCGCAAAAAAAAAAAAAAAGAATTTCATATCAATGAAATCACAAAATACGTAACCTTTTGAGATGGCTTCACTTATTTAGTATGATGTCTGGCTTTCATGCAAGGTGTTGCAAATACCAATGATCTATTTTCTTTTTATAGTTGAGTGGAATTTCCATTGTATGGGTGTACCACAATTTGTTTAACTATTATCCATTGAACAATAGAACATGTTGGCTGCTTCACTACTGAAGCTGCTACGAGTTTTTATATGCAGTGTTTTATGTGATTATACACTTTCATTTCTCTAGGATTAACATTCAAGACAGTTGGATCACTAGTACCCTATCAAGAGTGCCTGTATCATTTTGCATTCCTGCGAGCAAGACTTAAGAGCTCGAGTTGTTCTGCATTCTTTTTCACACACGGCATTGTCAGTGTTTTTACTGTAGTCATTCTAATAAGTATAAAGCAGTGTTACATTATGGCTTTAATTTGCATTTTCCTAATGGTTAATGATGTTGAGCATCTTTTCATGTGCTTGTTTGTCTTCTTTTATTCCCTTTAGTGAAGTGCCTATTCAAGTGTTTTGTACATTAATGTTTATATTTTTATTGGGCTTTGCCAGATGCTTATTATTAGAGTTATTTATCATTTAGGGTAAGTCCCATGGTACATAAGCGTATATTGGGATATAAGTGCATGGTGTTTTTGTATCAGCTCAAAGAACTCCTTATCTAATCCCAGGACATAAGAATGTTCTCTTGTGTTTTCTTCTCAGAGTTTTCTAGTTTTGCGCATCCCATTTAGCTCTAGGCTCCATTTGAAGTTGATCTTTGCAAACGTGTGAGAGTTTTCTTTACATATGAAAGATCAATCATTCTCATATCATTTGTTGGAAAAACTGCCCTTTGCTTCTCTCAGTTTTCTTTGTCAGAGAACAAGTGCCCATTTCTGTAAAAGTCTGTTTCTGGCATCTATTTTGGTGTTGTGCTTATCCATGCATCTAGCTCTTCGTTCGTTCCATACTGTCTTGATTACTGTAACCTTATAATAAGTTCTAGAAAATGTACTTATAGCAAAAGAGCTCAACTTCATTCTTCTTTTTCATTTTTTTTTTAGCTCTTCTAATGATTTTCCCTTACATACATGTTTTAGGATCTGCTTATCTTCTAGGATTTTGATTATTATTACCCAAACTACAGCTTATTTTGGGAGCATCAATATCTTTGCTGTGTTGGATATACTTTTTTTTTTTTTTTTTTTGGCGGTACTGGGGATCAAACTCAGGACCCTGCACTTGCTAGGCAGGCGCTTATTCCACTGAGCTATATCCCCAGCCCTGATATCTTTGCTGTGTTGACTCTCCCAAACCCTTAGCACGATATGCCTTGCCACTTATTCAGCCCTTTGGTTCCTTTCATCGGTATTTTGTAATTGAACATGCAGCAACCATAGCACGGTGGTAATGTTACACAGTTGGCATTTGCACTGGGCTGCATCTCCACCTCTTTTTAAATTTTCTTTTTAATTTTGAGGCAAGAGGTCTTTATGTCACTAAGCTGCCCAGGCTGGTCTTAAATTTGTAATCCTCTTGCCTTATCCTCACAGAGTACTGGGATTACAGGTATATGCCTCCACACCGAGCTTGATTACAGAACCTAAATAAGATAAATTATACTATATGCTCAAAGCTTAATGGTTTGCAACAGATGCTCAATTCCTCTTCTCTACATGTTCTAGGGCTAGTACTAATCAATGAAAGTATAGATGAGAGAAGGTTCTAGGGTTAAAATCTGAAGGCAGATAGCAATGTGAACATACATTTATCAAGAAAGAGCACATCACTGAACATAGAACGCCAGTCTTCCAGAATTTATTAGTCTCACAATGTGCCATATAACACTTTACCAATAATTTTCTTAATCTCAGACACCTTCATTGGATGCTGAAGGAGATGTAATGACAAGGTCCTCAGGTCAGAGAATGAGCTTTAGTCTGCTGTGAACAACTGTTCTTCCCAAGACCATCATAGAATGAAATGTGGATTCTTGGATTCTAGACTACTCCCTTGCCTTTTAATAACCCTTTCATCTTTGTGTGGTTTCCCAGGAGAATGAAAATAATAAAACACAAAGTTTGATAGTAACTTAACAAAAACCTGTGAAATAGTTCATCCATCATAGTCCTGGCTGTCCCTTAGCACCTACTTGGAGATAGTTTTGCTAGGCTCCTCTTAGCTCTTATCTTTTGGTCTTGGAAGTCAGCCACACCTAATTGCTCCAATATAGTTTTCTCATTAATGGACCATGAAGTCAATTTAGTGGGTCCTTATCAACACATTTTAAATTAAAAAGACCAGACCAGAGTATTAAAAAAATCAAGATATATTATACTTAATAAATTTTTGGCCATGAAATATGTTTGTGAAAGATTTTTATTTTACTGTGGATAGCCATCAAAAATATTTCAAAAACTTGCTTTAAAAATGCATAGTCATAAATTAAGGGCCAAGAGCATTCAAAGAACAAGTGGCAGGGATTAGATTTTCATTTTAATCTAGCATCTTAGAATTTTTTTTTCTTCTAGACATTTGCATTAAAATGTACCTAGCTTCTACCAGGTAAGTGGACTTTCCTTCTTTTTACACTACATTAACCAATCAACTAGATTTTCCTGTTATCTTTACCTCTACCCCACCATCAGCACCATCTCCTGCTATAGGGGACTCTCTTTAACAGGACCTTACAAGCTGGAGTACCCCTGCTCTTATGCTTGCATTGCCTGAACATGGGCACATGATCCAGTCACAACAAGGCACAACTCAGTGCTACTCATAGCTGCCTAGCAATGTGTAAAGAGTCCAAAAGATAAGGCAGATTGTGTTGTCTTTTTGTTCTTCCCCAGCTACCTTATGCTCTGCCGTCTCTGACTTTGCTGGAGGGTGCACCCTTGCCCTTGGGATTTCCACCTGCACCCTCCTCCCATCTCTTCCTGCGTAATTCAGTTTCCCATTCTGACACCACTCCCTTTGTTTAGACCAGCTGGTCCCAGTTCAAGCCATCGTCACTTACACTGTAATTAACAAATGCTTTTTATGTAGCTCTTCCCATCCTCCACCGGAGAGTTCTCTAACAACTGAAATCATTCTCTGACTGATCCTATGGACTCCTCAGGACGTAACTCTAATGCATTGCTGCAATTCTAAGAGACACTAGTGGGCAGGGGTGAAAGGGATGGGATGGGCAGAACGCTCTGCCTGCCATACTTGCTTTCTCTGTTCTCCGTATCCCAGGAATATGGTATTCACGGTCCACATTACAAAGGGAATGAGCTGACATGCAGGCATTTTTAAAAACCTGTGCTATTAACCCCCTAAATAACAGTTGAACCAGGACATATTTAAACTAGAAATCACAAGTTTTTTTCCCAGAGTCCTATAGTTTTGTGTTCAGATCAGGAAGCATTGAGGCATGTAGATGGAAAGCTTTGCAGAGTAGACAGCTTGAATCACACTTAGACAGGTAGCCCGAGCTTGGATAAGTGAAGCAGTGTTATTAAAGCCTTATAGGCAGATGGGGGAGGCACCACTGAAGGGAATCTGGAGACAATGAACGATGGAGTGGACCGGGCTGCTGGGAAGCAGAGTTGGATCAGTACTCAGGTGTGAGGGGGCATGCAAACAAATGTCAGAAAAACTTCAGTGCCAAGAGCAGAGGGGCACCTAGAGGATTTTTGACCAAATGAATGTGGCATTTGAAGGAGATTAACAGTCTTATTTGTGGAGCAGGTTTGATTGCAAGCAGACATCTAGTAGATTTAGAGCATATGAGGCGCCACTGCAGGAACACAGACTCAGGGCCACCAAGGCAGCCGCTGAAGCGGTGCAGTGAGAGCCGAGGGGGAGCCTGGAGTGACAGCTATGTGAGCCATCAACGTAGAGGATCTGATCGGCCACATTCTATTTATGTGCTTGGTCCTGAACCAGTTAATTTGCCCTGCAGATGTATCTTTTCTGAATATGTAAACTCTCTCATTAAGATAGAAGCCATATGCCTGCTTTGAAGCTGAGCCAGACCCCACCTAACGCTGGCCTTTACCTCTTTCTTCTCATTGGTAATCAGCTCACTGAAGCAGATGTTGCTTTCTGACGCTAGAGATGCCAACAGCCTCAGAAGGAAATGGATTATAGAACTGGGGTCTGAGCTCAGCATGACCCAAATGTGGAAATCAAACCAAGGCCTTCTTAGCCTGTGTGTTTGGCATGGAGGAGGAAAAAGGGCTTATGTTTGAGCCTCAACAGACATCTCCAGGGCTATGGTGGGCCCATTCACTGGCCCATGGAAGGTCTTGCCAGTAGCTCAGTTAACACTAATGGTATACTTTCAGTTTACCTTCATGGGTTAATTTGACAAATATTTATTGAGTGTGTACCTGACACCAAAAAGACGGGACCAAAAGATGCTTTATCGCCTTTGATAAAGTTTCCAACTGAATAGAGGAAGCAGACCTCTGAAGCAGCAAATAACATTGCAATGGAGAGTTGTGCTCTCTGCTTGTTCTCTGAGCCTGAAAGAATTCTAATGGTCTGATGCTAAAGAGAGAGACAGTCTGGGATTCGGCTTTCCTTGACACTCTTTTCAGTGGTACAGTAAGGCTTCAACTTACAAACAAATTCTGTTCCAGGAGAACATTCGTAAGTCAGATTCATTTGTAAGCCTGACAAAAAGAGTTTTATACACCTTTGACACAGATGTATAATTTAAAGCATGAAAAAGCCAAACAAACACACAAGAAGGAGGAGCAATGTCTACCATCTTTTCGCCTCAGTCCACCTCTCAGCTGTTTTCACTTCTGTTTCCATGGATATCGCTTTGCGCTTCCTAACTGTCCCCTCCTCATCACCACTGCTTTTCCTCTTGCTTACAGACACCCTGGGCTCTGACTGAGCACTACCCTACCGTACACTATCACACTGTACAGTAAGCCCACAGCAGCTCAACTGTGACCAGGCCCAGCAGACATGTGAACTATTCTGCAATTTGTGTGCAACTACACGTGTCCATAATTTGAGGTCTGCTTGTACAGGTGGAAGTTCAAAATGCAAATGTTCAAAAGTTGAGTTCTTACTGTAATCACTTGGAAGCTCAACCAGCCACGTGCAGAAACCTTGCTCTAAAACTCTTATTTTAATAGAAACAAAAAGAAAAACTAAACTCAACAGTCTTTGGTAAAAACCTCAGAGTTTGCCCCAGAATTAATTTTTCTTTTTCTCAGGCCTTTATTCCATCAGTTGTGGATATACTATCTGACCCTCCTTCTTTTAGAGAAGGCTGGAACTCTGTGAAGGGAAGACTTCTACTCTTTGCAAGTGAATCCTCAGTTTTTAGCAGTGGAGAATTGCACTTGCCTGGAAGAAGCATTGTGGGTACTTGAAGACAGGCCACGCGTTTAGGGAAATCTTGTTCAGGAGTTGTGACAGTATGAAGTGAGGTTTAGATTTGGTCAGTTTAGGAAAAACGAAAGACCTATTGGTGAACATTTAATCCACTCTGTGAATGAAAATATGATCTTTCCAAACAGAATCCCATCCTTAATAGGCACTGCTTCCCAGTGACAACCATGCAGGTACAGCTTAGGAAATGTCTGCTAAGTAAAGAATTGACTGCATTGTTCATTTATATTCTTCTGTAATGAACTGTTTGTCTTTACCAAGAATTAGATCCATATATGAATAGGAGTCTTTGTTTTTCTGTTTCTTTACAGTAATTTCTTTTTTCATTTACTTTACACCAGGTGATTTCTCGTGGTGGAGGTTAGACAAGACTGACAAAAGAGATGTTGACTGAAACTAAATGCTGTGTGATCCCGGCTTTAGGGATTATTTGGAATCATAAGAAGAGACAAAGGTATTGAGAACTTTTTCCTCTTTAAAGCAGGAATTGTTGATACCATGTCTCTAAAATGTTTCAGGCTTGTTTCCTTGGGAAGTATACTGCTGTCTTTCCCTATCATAACCTTGTTAGGTTTAGCTGAATAATAACGCAAGGGGCCAAAAAAGCTTTTAAAGCTGATTTCCTTCAGTTTGTAACGCCTTGCCAGGAACTGGAGGACTAATTGGCCAGGCCCTTTTAGTCCCTTGGCTGTTTGTGAAAATATAAAATGACACAAAATCTACGTCTATCTGCAGCCAGCTTAGTGCAAAATAGCACCGCAGGAAAAGTACATATTCACATTAACTTCATTTTACTAAAACTGGAAGCGGTGAGAGGAATAATAAATCCCATTAGTAGACTATTTTAGTAGATTATTTTCTTGTCCTCCAAAGGAGGCACTTGCCAATCAGTAGCCCCTTTACAAAGAGTTAAGTTATACCTTGGAATTTGGCCTCATGGAGATGTGACCTGGCTCTTCCGCTGCCCAAGGACCAGCTCATGGAGGCGGGAAACGGTGAGGGGAAATCACAGAGCTTTTGTGTTCTGTGTTTCTCAAGCGGACATAAATCATCCCACAGCTGTGTTTCATTCCACTAGAGTCTCCCAAACGCCCACCCACTCCAAAAATCATTTAGGGGGTATGTATACACCAAAGTAATTAGAGAACTATCCAGTTCAGCTGAGAAGCCAGGTGCCAGAGGTGGTCAGATGCAGATTTCAGATGGTTACATAACATATTGAATTGAAGAAAAATCCACGGGCCATCTTCTAGCTGACTTATGAATTTTTCTCTATTAATCAAAAGATCCCCCAAAGTTGTGTGAATCACATAGGCACTGGGAAACATCAGTACAACACATGTTGAACCCAAGTTGTATAACATCTAAGTTACTCTGTAGTAATGATCTTTCCACATAGTATGACATATAACATTAAAGCATAACTTACCAGCCTTCCAGTGAGTCTAACCTGGCTCTTCCTGTCAGAAGGAGTGAGGGAAGGAGAAAGGGAGGGACAGGGAGAGAGAGGAAAAAGAGGAGAGAGAAAAAGAGAGGGAGAGACAGAGAGACAGAGAGAGAATATTTCTAAGGCAAACAAGTGGTGGATTTCAGTTCCATATAGGAAGGGTATAACATTAACAGTTATTTCATTTCAGAACAGAATGAGCTACTTGGAGGGTGGCGGGAACTCTACGCCTACCAATGCTCTGGATCTTGTAGTGGTACTTTTGCATTGGGAAAAAATTGCATCAGATGACTTTAATGAGATTCTGTGATTCTGTACACCTGAGCACCATTGATCACAGAGGCCACGAGCTCTACATAGCAATTTATTCTTCAACCTGAACGTCTTAAGTTCAGTCAAGCAGAGAACTAAGAGAAGCTCTTTCCCTTTATTCCAAGTGGAACCACTGTTCCACAGAAGCTGCTCCTAACTCATGTCTTTCTTCTGCCACAGACTCATCCTTAAAGATCATCTCCCTGAAGACATGGCCACTGGCCAATAATTTATGAAAGGGGCCTTCAAAATCATACAAGGATTTGTGTAAAGACATCTAGTTCCCTGATGGCAGTATTCAGGCCATAGCTTCCGCTGTTTGCATTCAGTTAATTCTCTAGAACATGTAGATTTTGCAGGCACATGGTGAACATGTTAGGCTGAGAAAGTTGACCGTGTTTAAGTTACATCTTGAGCCTAGGACAGGACTCACCCAATCCAACTTTCAGGATTTGTCCTATAGTGCACCAGCTCCAGTCTTTGGAGTGGCCTAGCTTTAAGAAGATTCTGAACAGAAAAGTTGTAAATTTCCTTCCTTCCTTTTGCAATTCTTCTTTTATCCCTTCTCTTCCTACTGACATTTGGAGGTTTGATTACTCTCTATCATCAGAAACTCTGTTTCAGAAACAGCACAACTCATGTCTTGGTGAGGAACTTCCTGCAAATGCTCACAACCTCAAAACAATTTTCAAATCTCTACTTTCCTTTAAAAAATATGGGGAGAACAATTAGAGAGATTTTCAGGAGGGGGTGTGGCATACAACACCCGCCATCACCTTTCAGGGTATTTTCTTTGGAGAATATAACTACAGCTGTTCAAACTTAAAATTATTTACATTGAACAAAAACCTCGATTTTGAAAAGTCTCCTGACCTTATATAAACTAAAAATGGTGAGGAATCAAAACTTGGCATCTCTCATGGACATACTGTCCACTGACTATAACCCCAAAGGGTGCTTTTGGGGGCCTTGGGTTGGTGGGAAATGATAAACACAGACTAAAGGATGAGAATTTCGCTTGGTGAATCATATTGGGTTGCAGCTGAATTTGAAAACAGCAGGTAGTCATCAGAAAGGTTTATGTGAAATCTAATGAATCAGAAAGAGAAAGCAGGGAAAATGGTTTCTTTTCATACAGGGCCAGATTCTCATCTGATGTAAGTCTTGGAGAATTAGCCAACATATGGAAATTATCCCTATGTGGTCATATCGGATAGCAGTATGAGGAATCGTTAAAGGAACAGGAATATTTAGCTTTGTGAGGGGAAGATCTGGGTGGGGGAGATAGCTCTTTTCAAACATTTGGAAGGTCGGCCTGTGGAGAAAGGAGTATTGTATGTTGCTCCCAGGGGCAAAACAGGGTCAATGGGTAGACATTAGAAAGACAGGCCATGGTTTAAAATTCTCTTGTCTCCCACTAGGGCATCAGTGCACGGTTGTTTTCTCACAGCAAGATCAGCTTATGTGGCAGGACAGGAAGCTGTTTGTGAAGCCATCCCTCAGAAAATGAGCTGGAAAAGGAGGATATTGACCCAGTTCTGGAAAACCCAAGCCTATCAGGCATGGCTTGATTCCAGAAACAATATCTATATGTAGTTCAGGCAAATAGGCAATAATGAGGAATGGAAGGAACCCAGGCTTTAGGGTTAGGGAGATCTGGGTGGAAACCAACTTTCTGCTATTTATTTATTGTCTCTGTGCTGTGAGTGAGTTGCTTGGCTTCTCTGAGCTGCAGAGTCCCCATCGGCACAATGAGGACAGCATTACCTGTGCTAACACCGTGGTTTCTATCCTGACAGCATTCTCTCTCTCTGCCCCAGTGAAAGCATCCTGGTTTTTCCCAAGCCCAGCAGAGTCCAGGCATCAGTGAAGGTGACTTCCCTACCCTGGACAGTCAAACTTTGCCTCCAGGGAATTATAATCTTAAGTGGAGTGGCCCAAGGATAGAAGGTACCTGGAGCTGACAGCTGGAGGGTGGCACAAGGAAGGAGTTGTTCTTCAGTGACTCTTGCCTGACTGTCCTGAGCCACCAGGTTGCTGTCCTTAGGGCTTAGCTGTTTGGCTTCCTCTATTTTCTGATCTACCCCATGTTCTTGAAGCAGATTATAATTTTACTCAAACCAACCAAATCAGTTTCTGTGTCTTATAAAAACAAAGATTTGCACCTCTACAGCTACCTTAATAGGGTTCGACTTTTACCTTAATAGAGTTACTTGAAAGATTAAATGAAAAACTATACAAAGTCCCTGATAAAGACCTAGCATTTGGCCTATAGGAAATACTCTCTAAGTGATAGCTGTTGAGGCTTTTAGATACTGTGGGCTCCAGAGGAGATGAAGAACAGTTCCATTGTGGGGAAAGCCACAATCTAAAGTTCAGGTAGAAGTATCTTTTCTCAAATATCAGGTGTTAGCCACTGTCTGTGTTAAGAAGAACTTGTAAATCATTAAAGTTGGCCTAGTCGTGAGACTTGGTAGAATTTCCTGAGTCTGGAAGGGATCAAGCGTAGACTGAAGGCTCCCAGGCAGAAGGCCATAGAAAGGGTGCCACATTAGGAGAGAGAGGTGGGTCTGACGGTCTCCAAGAAACCTCCCAGCTCTCTGCAGTCCGAGTACTGAGTGCTGCAACTGTGTGGCCCATTGTGTATGCACAGAGACCTCGGGCTGCTTAGCAGTCAGGAAACAGTTTTCAGCCCTGAGCTTACTTGGCTTTGCTGTCCTCTGACACTGTTAATCACCTGTTCTCCCTAGTTTTCCTCTACCACTTCTCCTTCCTGATTCTCCTTGACCTCCTGGTAATGCTTGTAATGCTGTCTTTACTTCAACCATCCAGCTGACCCTTATTCATCTTCCAAGATTCAATTTCGGGACTAGATCACAGCCTGCCACCCACCCATCACTCTAGCCCTGCCTCTCACATCCGTCCTTTCTGTGTCTCCACACTCTGTGGCAGCAGGCAGCACACTGGGTTTCGTGGGGTCAGGGCAGAGGCCAGATATTGTTCACTGTGTATCTTGTGTGTTCAGCACAAGGTCTGGCACAGAGCAGGTGTTCCAGAAGCATCTGACAAAGGAAGAGAGGGAGAGAGGAAGGGAAATATGCCAAGGGAAAAAAGACTGTACCCTATACATTGGGGTTTTATTTGTTTTGGGTCTGTGCATAATAGCTCACTTTTGGACATGTTTTTCTTGAAGCTGGAGATCCAATTTATGCAAATAGGCCCAGATGAAGCAGGTAGGAAACTTTTTCACTGATCACAATTTACCTAACTTTGTTGCCCGGAACCAGATAGAGATCCAACTTCAAAGCCCAGTGAAAAGTCATGAGGTGCCACAAGTGAACTGAATATTACGGACTAGCCCTTTAATTTCTTGCTCTAGATAGCTCTAGGTTTAGATAATTCTCAACACGTTCCCCTAGGATCAAAGATTACAGGATAGTTCACATAATAATTGAATATGCCTTTGTGGTTTTATACCAACGGTCCTAAATCAAGACATTTGAGCCCAAAGAGAACAGAAAATACTATCTAATTATTTTACTTACTAGAGGTATTTTAACTAATAGAGTTGGAGGAGGAGTCACTGACCACAATTCTATGACTAACTTTAAAACAGAACAAGCACCCCCTGCCACACCCAGCCTATCTTATTAAGTCCTGCTTCTTTTTCCTTTGGCTGTCTTTATGAGAATCTCTAGAGGTGAGGAACATGATAGTGCCTCCCTATGATGTCCGTCATTGCCAGAAATGCTCAGACAACATGTAGTGATTCTTAATATTTAAATTTAGATCTTACATTAAGGAAAATGTGCTTTTCCTTATACCGGCATTATGAGCTGTTCATGCAGGGGTTGCAATACAAGAAGTCAAGGCTTTGCTACGATTATTGCCAGCCATCACCCAAATCTCATGCTTGCTCATGCACCAGAGACAGAGTGTGCACAGAGCACACTGGTCTGCCTGCCTGTGAGTATTTGGGTGGTGGAGAGACATTTTCTCCTTTGGTACACATTCTGCATGCCCACTTTCAGCAATAACATCGTTCACGGACCCAGGAATGAACAGGAAAGGAGACGTGTAGTGCTCACATTTCTTCCATAAAACAGGCCTGCCCTAGCATTCTGGGAGTCATAGGGTTTCACCCATGTCCCACAATGGGGCAGACCTGTGAATGTTGTCTTCAAAAGAGATTGTGTTTGTTCTCCATGATCACCCAGGCAGAACCCCAGAGAGCATAGCTCCATTGCATGTGGTAGAGATCTGCCTGACAGGAGCTTCAAAAAGTAAAAGGGCTGTCTCTGGAGGGACTGCAGAAGGCTTCACTCAACCATCCACTTGGTGCCCACCTCATGGAGAAGTTGAGGAGGGTCTCTGGAAACATACTGGGAAATCGCTGGAAGACTATGAACATTTCTCTCTTCCTCCAACATGTAAGAAACTTCAACTTAAATGAATCTGGGAGCATGTTAGAGAAGAAGGCAGATTCTTCCTTGCTTAAAATAGGTTTTATAGGGTCCTCATGAGCGGGCTAGGGAACATCCAAGTGATATTGATCATGAATCAAAGGAAGTTCTCTCAACCAAAAACATACACATTGCCAGAGTAAGCAGGCAGGGATCTGGATATATGATCCTAGATCCACATAGCATTTGACACCTTCTGAACAGCATCTAGAACTATGTTTATTAGGCATTCTAAGTTGCCTGCTGAGCACAGAGCTGTCTTGTAGATATTGGAAGAGTTGTAGGTATTGGAAGAGTGAAAACATATTTATGATCCAAGAAGAAAGTAATATACATGGAGAGACATTTGTACTAACCAAACACTTAAAATCAACAGGGTGAAAAATATGAAAATGTTCAAACACAAAAGAAAAGAGAGTTATTGAGGAGGATCCCAGCTGTAACTGGGGATTCTGGGATCCCTTGGATCGCTTTCATGTGTTCTAAAAGTGTGAACTTATAGTGACACAACCCATGCCCCTCTGTCATTCATCTCCTGGAAATGGTCAGGGTTTGGGGAGAGTGGAATGAGAAGACCTTTGTTTTTAGTGGAGGCTTTACTTTCATCCCACAATGTCTTAGTGACAATAGCTCATGGGAACTCTGAACTTCACTTTTCAGGTGTCTTTTTCATCTTCTTTCAATGCTGCTTGACTGATACTTTGTCTTCAGTTTCCCACAGACTGGCTGAGAGGGGATACACAGGGAAAGGCACACAGGAGGACAAGAAAAGAAAACAGATTTTCCATCTCGACCTTTAAGCTGTACCACTAATTCTTACTGTCCTGATGCTGCTAAACCTCACCATGCCAGGGGAGGAGCCCAGGGGATGCCAGCATTTCCTGATACCTCCAGGCCCTGTGGGTTTCTATCTGACTGTGTCAAACACACATGCACAGAAAACCAAAAAACACGGGCGCACACAAACACGTATACACACATTTTGCATTCAGGCTTGCAAAAAATAATGTTCTGTTGATTCTCATTCAAGCCAAATATAAGAGAACATATTTCCAATGTGAAAATGACTGCTTAATTTTATAGACTTTTAGATCAGACATAGAAAAATATCAGTTCTACTGGGTTTGTGCCCCAGAGAGAAGCATGAGAAGGAAGGAAGGTGTAAGCCGGAGGAACTCTTGACAAATAATTTCAGTGGAGCTTTGTACTTTCAAAGCAGTTTTAAATCATGGAGTAGCCCACCCAGCTTTCCTGCAAAAGTAGGTCAGCACAATATTTTCACAGGTGAGGAAACTGAGCTACAGAGTTCAGTGACTCACCCAAGACCAGATAGGAAAGAAACAAGCTTGTGGATTTCCCCCTGGAAACTCATTTGCTAGGCTATCTTTTTCCCAGAAAATGCAAAATATAAGCACTTAGCCACTTTCCTTTTATATTTTATACGCTAACTCTGCTAAAACACTGCTGCTCCAGCCCAAGAAATCTTCAGGTGATAGTAAACCACGGGGGAAGGTGTGTCGCTGGTGCTTATCCTTCAATCTTGTCTGTAGTTCACAAACTCTGTTCTAGGGATGTGGTGACCAATGAATTTGCTGGAGAAGCAGGAGGGCCAGATTTTTGGATTAGGATGCAGGACTACTGCAAAAGTCACTTAAACTTTCTGACACTTGCTTTTTCATCTTCAAAATACAGAATAATTTTTCATTGCAAAAGACACAAACACATAAAATAGTTAAATGACCTATATTTCTACTCTACTTTTTTTTTTTAATTTTATTTTAAAGACAAAAGAATGGAGACATATGAACCAGAAAAGCCATAAACAATACAGAAAATACAAAGTTATACAGAATATAGTAGGGAATTAGAACTGGATGTTGTATTACATAGTTATCTTCACATTAGTTAACACAAAAACATTAAAGGAAATGCCAAATTATGGATAAGATAGTAGGGAAT